>JAPYZA010000339.1:0-45106 GCA_030522685.1 Eupelmus azureus
TTTAGTTTTTGACGTTGTCTTAGTTTTAATGTGTTGACTTTTTAATTATTTCAATGCATAGTTATTAGAAAACGGAAACTCGAGTTTATATTAGAAGTTGCACTTGCTTGAATTTTAATCTTACAATTAAAGCGTGTCAATCGCCCATCGCTATACACGTCACAAAAAACACTCACATTTTCCATCACCACCTTCCTATCTCCATCCGAGCCGTTACGATTCGATTAAAACTCAACACGCCTACCCGTCAGCCAACCCAGCCATCCCGTCACCTATCCACCACTTAACACCCACTCCCCGAATTCAAACTAGATCGACAAATCGAAGCGCGAGCCAACAACAAGTGTACCCGTCAAAATCGTCAGAAGAAGGGCCGGAAAATCGGCGCCGAAATTCGAGCGCGCTGCACTCGTGTCAAGGAGCAAGCCGCCTCCCGTCAGGCTCAGCGTCCGGCTGCGACGCCGGTTTCATCGATCACGCGGCTGCGCGCATTGCCAAGTATATGTATATTCACGCTGACGCTGGCTCGCGCAGCTGTTTCGTGAATGGCGCCGTTGAATTCGGATTGACGGCTGATTTATGCCGCGGACGCTCGTCGGGGCTCGTAGATTTCGACTGGCGAGGCTCGTTTTCTAATGAAGCTCGAAATTGATGCGTGGGGAGTTTTTTTGTTTGTTTGTGTGGATTGGTTATTTGTTTATTTTATTGATTTGGATTTTTGTTTATTACGATGCAATTTTAAGGTGCGTCGATCAAAAATGATTTGTCATTATTGCAGGTTATGAAAAATAAAAAAAAATGTAGAATAAATAAATAGAAATATGTCATAAGACAAAAACTAGACTGTGACATAGTTCATTATACAAGATGCTGAGAGCGACATTTTTGATACTTAAATTAAACAACATTAATGATACATTACATTAATTTTAAAATAGAAGTACATCAAATTTAATATTTCTTTGATACTCCTAAAAACAACATTTTTTCCCATTCGTCTACTTTAAATAATGTTAAAACATACGTGTAAGTAGAAACAGACGTGTATGGCTAGGCATCTCGATTTTTCTGCAATATTTTATAACCATACAATCACTTTTATCACATCTTAACATAACATTTTAATATTTCCTGTAGACAAACTTTCAATAAAATAACAATTACCATTCAATCAGCGCACACAATGCCAACCCCCAACCATCCACACTATACCAACGCTCAATTATCATACGCACCTATCTCAGCGATCCACCTCTCCACTCCCATTTATTAACCTTCATCTCGCTTTCTCGATCCCGTACATTTGTCTCTCTCCAGTGGCGCCTTTGACAATCGCCCAGGCCGGAAGCGCCATTGGCTTTGACACTCGCTTTTCCGCGATTTGCTCTCTCACTCCCGACACTTTGACGTGTGCGATTGATTCGCCGCTGTGCGTTGTTTTTTCGGCGTCCGAGTTCGCGCTCCGAACTGTGATCGATCGTCGAAATTTGAGATATATCCGAGCGCGGCGCGCTTCGGCCGGAAGAGTGTAATTAATTTGTCGCTGGTATTTGGGTTGCCGGCGATGTTTGGGTTCGATTGTATGTTAATAAGATGAGGGATTGATACGGCGGGAAAAGTTTATTGTATCGGTTTGGAGGACAAAATAGCGAGGGATAAACGATTACTCATTGAGTAGATAAATGAATTAGAGTCTGATTATTATTTAGAGCGTGAAAACGCCGAGGATCTTTGAATGATTAGAAAGCTGAAGAAATGATCAATGGAAATAATAAAATATTAATCGAAGATAGTTTTCTAACTGTACTCTTTTGTGTACGGTCCTTTATAGGTTGGAGGACTTGACAATCAAATTTTGTACTTTTAATTTTCGAGCTTAATTGATAAGGAACGAGGTATTCTATTTAAGTAACAATTTGTTTCCATTATTTAAAGCACACTATTTAATAGATTTTATTTGCTTAATAAAAATGTGAGGAGCTGAATGCCGCATTGCTTAGTTGGAATACACTGCACACTTGATCATCTCAAAAGATGATTATAAAAAAAATTCATTGTTTTACGTGCTTCTTAGGCACAAGTGTTCATAACAAGTTTGCATTCATTGAAAGAATCAAACATTTATCGCTTGCGCAAATTAAACAGAATCCACTATTATCGAAATCCATCATTAACTCAACAAAAGCTCGATCGGAATTAACATATACTACATTAATAAATCCAACAAAAGTACGACAAATTTACAACGCCCTAAATTATTAAACCGACACTCAAAAAGTTCCTATTGCCCTTGCGAACAAATTTCGCAGAAGCACGTAAATTCTCAACATCCGCTCGAGCCCTACTTTTTACCCCCCCCCCCCTTGCAGCACGTACGCGCCCCCACGGGGCATGAAATATGCAGCCGACGGGAGCGAAATGCCAAGACAGCCCCCCCCCTTCGCCCCGCAAAACCGACGGCAGTGGAGCGACAACAGGTGTGCGGTTCCAGCGAGCCCCGGCCGGCCCTCGAAATTATTCCGGCCTGGCCGAAAAAGGGAGTCGCGCGAATGCAAATGCGAGGCTCTCATGAATATTTCCCCGACACTTGGAGGCGCGCGGTCAGGATTTGGCGAAGTGCGCGGATCGCGGCGGCCGAGTCCGAGAATTGCCGTGGGGCCCGGTTTTCCGCGAAGCGATTGTCGAATTTCGGGTGAAGTAGTTTCGGCCGTTCGTTTGTCGGCGCGGTTCGGCGGGAATGTAGTGCTTGGTTGTGAAAAATTGAGATTTTCAGTGGTTGGTAGAAAATTTCGCTGTTGAAATGGGAATGGTTATTGTTTTAAGAGTGACGTGACTGTCAAATATTGATTTAAAAATTTTTTAGCAGGTGATAGGTAGAAATAATTGATGGGATCATTATTTAATGTGCATCTACTTGAAGTGAAATTTTCAGTACGTTCAGGAAATAATGTTTATTACATTAAATGTAATGCAACGTTACCTTGAATTTAATGCAATCATAAAAAATTTCATGTATATTTGTATTATAATTAATGTAATTATGCATTTGTTCTTTTAATTTAGGGAGTAGCGGGGCTAGTCGACAAACAATTAATATATTTTTTTATTAATATCTTTCTCAGAAAATTAGATTTGTGCTTGACAATCATTGTATGTATTAGCAACGTTACGATTTATCTGTAGAATAGGAAATATTATCAAATACTAATATTAATTAGTTCATTGTATATAAGTGAACTTCGAACTCCGCGAGTCAAGTAGCTCCGCTTTCCCTTACGTACGGAAAATTTTGCCTTCAGTTCATAAATTAAAATTAATAGACAATTCAACAGTATATACTAGAAATTGTCATCTTTTTCAAAAATAACAAGTCGATAATAAATCATTAAAAATAATAGCATATAAATATATTTATTTTATTTTTGTACAAAAAAATATAAAAATATATAAATAAATATATATAAAAATAAGTTGTCTTTTTTCTTAGTACAACTTTATAAAAATCTTTCAATCCGGTTGTAAAGTTCATAGTTCCTAATTTATTAATTTTAAACGATATCCTGTCTAAAACATTGGTGAACTTTTGAACATGGTTAATGCGACCTACTCAGACACTCAAAGACTTTTAAAGTGTTGATATAGAGTAAGTTACAAGTGACTTGTTTTTGAAGTCAAGAACTTCGAAGTTCACGGCAGACTATTTTCACTTATTTAATCTTACCTCTCTGTTCATACTAAAACAGTCAGCACTAACAGTTTTACTTTACCTGTAATCTTTCTTACATCTGGCGCTTTGCAGAACTCTATCTAAAGTTCTTTGTTCTTTTGTAATTATATTAACGATATTAATTATATATAATCGATTAAGATACAGGTATATGTATAATGATATAAAGTCTTTGGCGATTATTAATGCGATTGCGCAGGGAGAATTAAAAATGAGAATATAATCCGTTTAAAATTTCCTCATTTAATTTTCATTTTCTTCTTTTCGAGCGGATCTCTTACTAGAAAATTCACTGTTTTAATAATGTAGCTTTCTTTTATACTATCTAATGTCAACTTTATTTTAACTCTCTATACAGAGACATTTGTAATTAATCAGTTAGTATTCTAGTATTCACTGCGAAACGGTAATCTTTTACTTTTTACATTCAAAGCTAATTGCTCGCGCTTCTTCCAAAAGTAAAACGCTTCTTACTCACCACACACAAACAAATACCGAGCAAAAAAGAAATTCACGATACGCTGATTACAATCCACTTACTTAGCAGCGCTGCCAATTTGAATCTAACCTCGTTAATGAACGACTACTCGGCCGTTCCGGATCGGCAGCTAGCTCGATGGATTACGATTACACGAAGCGTCCGCAGGGAACGCCGCCAGCTTATCCTTTTAGCTCGCGCGCTGCCACGGCTGCAGCGGGGCACTCTCGTGTTATTAAATTATTGCCGCGAGGGGGAGGATTTTGCAAGTAGAAGCTGCCGCTGCTGCTGCGCCAGCGGAAAATATTGAGCCCCGGGAAAAAAGTAACGGCTCGATATTGCGAATTGTGACGTGAGGGAAACGTCGACGGCGAGTGAGATACACTTTGCAGAGTGCCTGTATTTGAGTGCAGGCTTCGTATTATGTTGTAAGGTTATTTTTTGAATTTTAGTGGTTTTATTGGCATGCATTTTGACAGTTTATTTGAAGTTTATTAGAATTATTTAGGGTTTATTAGTTTGAGATTTCTTGCCATGAAAATAGCACATATTTCGTATATTCCATTTTCGATTCACCTCAGTAAACTGATCACATAAAGGCAATATTCTCGCCGATTGTTTCAAGCAGAAAGCGTCGTCTTACCGCAACGTTAACCTACGTACGCCGCGCTCAAAACTACCCATTTTAAACGCTTTTCAGCATTGAAACCGCAAAGGCAAAGGGCCAAAATCCCCGCTCTAGCATTTCGCATTGTTACGCGAGAAGCGCCAGCTTTGTCGCGCAAAGAGCTTTCACAGAGCTTTAATGTAGAGGCAAGGCAAAAGCTAGGCCAGCGAAATTTTCGTCAAATTGAATTACGTACGCAGCGGTGCGTTTTGTTCCCTTGATGCACTCTGCCTCTTGATGAAAGCTCAATTTAATGATGACTTTTATTGTTTGTTCCAGGTGTTGCGGCTACTTTCGTACCGGGCTACTGCGAGGATAAGGTGAGGTCGCATATGCAATCTTTTATATTGATAGATTATTGTAAAGTACATCTTATACTATTCTTGTATTTAAAAAAATTATTATCAGCATAAAATTTTAATTTTGATTCAATTATTTTAAGCACTTTTTTTAAAAATAGTTTGGTTTTCTTAAAATTAAAGTATTTCCGATTGAAAATTACGAAAAAATTCATGGAATAGTTTCAAACTAAAAATTGAATAAAATTCGAATCAATCTATACTTATTTGTAAAATACGAATCTTTTAAATAAAATTGAACTCTAAACTCAAATTACAAGTACACAATCCAATAAATAAAGCAGAAGACAAATTATTCAAAAACACAAAAACATAAATTTACAAAACTTTGACTTCATATCTTCTTCACGGAATGCGCAAAGAGATGAGCAAATAACGTGGGAAGCATATTTTATGCAGCAAGTAGAAAAAGCCGGGTACGGCAAGGCGTGTTTATAAGCTACGTACACCCAGGAGAAGCGCCGACTGCCGGAACGCGCTCAAATTTTAAACCGCAATGTATACGAAGGCACGCGCTGTGGCAATCGTTGTTTTCCTAGCTTCATGCTTGTTTACCCTACTTGTAAATAATCATAATGAAATTCAACCTTGTCTTAACATTTTTCTGACTTCAACTCAGTGTGGTTTCTGAATTGGCACACAAAATATTTATGAAATCGGTATTGTCATTGATATGGGAATTGAAATAAATGTTCAGAGTTTAACTTTCAAAAAGTAGCGCCTGTTCATAAGAGCGGATAATTCAAAACTATCAAATTTAATGTATCACACGATTCAATTGACAATCGAAAGCAAACTTACGATAGCATCGGTCACCGTCTCGTAAAACCGTCGAAAAATCGAATTTTTCATCTCGCATTAGATTACAAAAACCGGCCAGTTTTTGCAACATTCCTCTTACGCATTATCCTCCCCAAATCTAGAGCTAATTAAAAACAAAACCGGCGCTGCATTAATTCAGCAGATCATTAAAACACATTTTCAGATATTTGCATACCGCATTAACGTTCAGCCCGCAGCTGTCTATCTCCGCTGCACAAGCGCGCCGACAATTCCCAAGCCGCGCTTTTTTCTCACATCTCCGTTTCGATTTCTTCTCCAAACAACGCCTGCTTTAACGCGCTCCCAATGATAATTTTCGTACACCCACATATTTGCATATTCACGCGAGCCTTTCTATATTATATTCAATCCCAGCCTTCCGACTGCGCAATCCTCCACCTCCCATCCTCCGTCCTCTCTTCCGCTAATAAACTGCGAAAGGAGAAACGAAATATACATCGCGGCTAATCCGCGCGCGAGCTACAACAATAAATCAGAAACAATACAACCAGAGCTCACGTATACATTCATTACCCCGTAGCTTTTTCCAAACGACGAATCGAGCGTCTCACCTTTTTTCTCCGAACGCGCCAAGTGTAATTCGCGCTCCCGGGCGTTCGGCATGCACATCCGCGTTATCTCGCGCTGAGCCAGAGAGGGAGAAGCGTCGGGGGCTTCCGGCGGCGTTCATCAGATTGGCAAGACAATGGGATATTTCGTGACGCAATGGGCTGGTATTATGGAACCCCGCTCGGTCCTAGGCGCGCTCCTCCCACCGCGGTCGGCTTTGAAATCGCGAGCGCTCGCGCGCCCAGGCGAAATTTAGCGCGCCGCGCAATTCAGCCAAGTGCGCGCTGCTGCTGGAGAACCTATGTGTGTGTGGTATGGAAAAGTGTGGGGTGATTTTTTTTGTGGGAGTCGTGGGGGGCTAGTTTTGAGAGGGGGGGGGGGTAATTTTGGGTTTGGGTGTGAGGCGAACGGTTTGATTGTGATTTAAAGCTTTTTGGAGAGGAGAGGGAGAGAAGGAGAGATGGTTGATAGGGTTTATGGTGCTGTTTATGGCTAGGTGCGAATTGTATAAGCAAATGGCATGCTGGGCTTTTGGTAATAATGCGTTTTAACGAGGGTTTCGATTGTTTGACTGAAATAGGGTGAAAATGGTATTGGCGGATTATATAATTTTGGAAATAAACGAATTGTTTGGTTTTATGAGAGAGGTGTTTCTGCCATTGTATAATAAGCAGAACAATAACGTTTGCAGTCGATTTGACAGATTACGCTAACAAGAATCGGTCTCTCGCATTGTCTTACGTTCGGATAATCAACGTTGCATAAACTTTCGTTTCTGCAATTTACACTTGCGCGTAAAATATATTAACGGCTTAAAAAACGCCCGGCTGAAATTGTTAAATTCCCAAAAGATGTATTAGCATTCGAAATTTCAGACTCTCGCATGAATTTCAAAACGAAAGCTCCCAGCCGTTCCCCTACTTAAGCTGTACAAACGCGCGGACAATGGGAAAAATTAATTTAACTCTCTCGATCCTTCCAAAGTTCGAACCGCCGCCTTAGCCGAGGATCCACCTCGTCGAAACTCTCGTAGAAGTCGGCGAACTTTTGAGGAAAGTACAAAACTCATCTAGGCCAATTAACTTCCGGCGCGGCTTAATTGCCGGCACCCGAAGTACCCTGCTCCCTTCCCTCCCGAAAGCCCCGGCGAAAAAAGAGCCGCAAACTACATAAAGCCACTTTCTACCCGATCTCTTTCCTTATCTCGAAATCGCCCACCAACCACCATTCCCCTCGTCACCCTAAAGACAAAAAAAGAACGGGTTCGCTGCACGCCGGCGGAGAGGCAAAAAAATTACACGGTCAGGGCCAAGGAAGAAGCTCGATTGGCAATTAAATTCGGGCTCGAGCGGCAGCTCTCGAGTCAGGCGGAAGCGTCGCCAGAGGCCGTTAGAGAGACGCTACACGCGGCTTCCTACATTTTTCCCCGGCTCATTAAAGAGGCGTGGGTACGGCGCGAGCGCGTTGGCTCATCCTCGCCGCTGCCTGTTACGTGGCTTGTTGAACCTTTCTCCTATTACTCTCTTCTGCCGGCGGCGCCGCGAGGATTTTATTATCGCTTCGCGCGACTGCGAGAGAGCAGGCGTCGTGCGCCTTTGGAGCGGCGGTTATATCGAAGAGCTATGCTGATTTTTCGCGCGGATGTGTGGATGGTTTTTGTGGTTGGTTGAGGTGGGGAGGTGCGAGTGGCGGCGGAGCTTTCAGTTTCTTTAATTGTCAAGGCTGTATTCATTTTTTGTTACGTGATTGGTGTTTTTTTGAGTTGATTGAATGTTCTGTAAAGTTTTTAATGAAAGTACTTTGTTTATAAACTTTCTTTGGATTTTTTTACTTTACTGTAATTTTAAATGCTATTTTTAGTTGTCTGAGAGGAAACGGCGTAATAGCACTGCTATCGAACGTATTAGATTTTACGATGATAGAATTACCAAAAGCGCAGTAACATCAGAAACTGATTACTGATATCGATACGAAGGCAGCGTTATATCCACCATTTCGAGTTTCCAGATTTCAACCAGGCAATTAATACCAATCCAATATCGTTCGATCGAATTTCTTCAAAAAATCCGCGAAAAATCAAACGAAATCGACATCGCCAATCACCTATAAAACTCCATCACCTGCAATCCTTAATTCCCCCTAACCCCACCCAACCCAAAACTCAACCCAAAAAAACCATCCAAACAAACCTGACCTCTCCCCTCATCCTTAGCAACAGCAACCTAACTCCCCGTTATCCAACCCACATTGCGCAACTCTCGCAATCTGTAATTCCGGTCCACGAGCGGCTAACAATTGGCCCTCGCTGTACGAGCTTTCCTCCTCCAAGGAAAAAGCCTGGCCGCTCCGGCATATGACGCGCCAGATCTCGAGCGCGATTGGCGCTTTTTTTCCGGCGCCACGCGCCGTGACCGCATCGATTTAACGATCGCTTAACTCATATTTCACGCCGGCACACCAGTTGCGCGAATATCAACGGCACCTCCCCGGCCCTGTACGATTAGCCGGATAGATAGCAATTATCTAACACGCGTATTGCGCGTCGGGATTTGCTGCGTTCGTATTTTTCTTTTTTATCGCGCCGTTATGACGCGATGATGGTGTAATGGCGTTACGAGGAGTTGATGAGTTTTTTTACGCTGTTTACCCGCGCCATGGTGGATGGCTTTGTGATGGATGCGCCGGTGTGGTTTTTCTGTTGCGACTTTTTGTTTTTATTTGTTGGTGATGGTTGGGGAAGGGGTTGTTATTTGGGTTTTGGAAATTCGGTTTTTCTGTATGTTTGAGTGTTTGTTTTGTGAATATTTAATAAATATTTATCAGCAGAACATAGATATAATTTATTTTGAATACGAAGAAATATAAGATTTTTTACAAAAAACAATGTATTGACGATTATAAAATTATTTTTTTATATTCTTTGATTTTTAACCACAAGATAATCAAGATTTTAAGTTTAATGAAGCTTCCGTAGCTCAGTTAAATTTACATACGAACACAAACATAAAGTAATAATACGCAGAAATCGAAATGGTTGATTACATTTTAAACAAGCAAAATCAAAGCGATTCCTAGAATAAAAACAATTAAAATTACAAGAACGAATTTTTGTTAAAAATGTTGAATAAGAAGTGGTAAAATTTGAATAATAATGATTTGCATAATTTAAATTCCAGTATAAATCGGTATGAAGCTAGATAAGTTTCTTACCGCATGGTGCTTCACATTCTGTAGGGTGAATATACCAAACTTCTTCGAGAATTTAATCAAAGTTCTCCACATTCAAGTTGTTCCTTATTCAGAACTGTCATATGTTTTAGAAATCTATCCATGTGCATTTTAATAGTTGGGTACTTCATACATAAAATAATACAAATACATGATTAATTTTTTACATATTTTGAAACATTAAACTGTAAACATATTGATTACCTTTTAGAATTTCAAAAGATTTTAGCATTACGCAAAATTATGTCATAAGCAAAATATTAAAATAAATAATACGTGTAATAAAAATGATCCATTTAAGAGTTCAATAAAAATTTGAAAAGGTATATTGTTCCTCAGACAAGTGTACTGAGATTTTAAAATGGTTTAAGTATTTATCTGATCAGGTTATTATTACAAACGTTCATTCTTTTTCATATTTCCACCAAAACAATGGAAAGATTTTAGGATTAGAAACTAGTTAAGATTTCTTCTGCTAAACACAATTTGCAAGTATACAAACTTGGATATACAAAGTTGGATCTATAGCCAATTAAACAGTAGCTAAATACTTAATTTTAGTCGTTATATCTCTAAATGAAAAAAAAAAGTTTTTTATTAAAATTAGTAGTATTATTAGTCGTCAAATTCTTACCTAGAAAACCTTATTTTTTTAATCCTAACTAATACACCACTAATAATGTAAATAATCTTCATTAAATATAATTAGTTCGACACGTATAGGTTTGTTAAATCTTTACGTCTAATCGTAAAATAGTGTTAAAATCGTTTTTTATCGTTATTTTTCTCGTGCGTTAATAATCAATAAAAATTTTTTACGACAAAACAATTAATAACTAAATTTAATAATTTACAGCTCTTTCATAACTCCATAACGTTCAACACATTTCATATAGATCGTTATTTTTACGCTGATCATTCTATACTTCAAATAGCTTTTTAATTTCTTTAATTATCAAACTAAAACATAATTGAGATGCGTAAAATAAGTAAAGAAACTATAAAATGGCAAGTAATAATATAGTGTAGGGAGATAGAAAAAAGTTTTTAATTACTTTCAAGAAATATTCAACTTGTTTCTATGAAGAATTGAATGAAGTTCATGAACTTTTCATTGATTTTCTTGTAAAATACAGGCATTAATTAATTGATTATCTACAATATTTCGCTTTTCCTTTTTATTTCATCATCTTTCTAAAGATTAAATTGAAAAGCGATTATTAAATGTTTACATTATATTCACTTAATAAATGTCTCTATGGAATATCAATTGAATTTTCTTAAATATACATTATAATTTATATACATACATATACATATCTCATAGCATTCTTGTTCAAAAGTTTCTATTGCATTGCTCCATTCACCTCGATTTCAATAACTGATTGAATTATTTCAAGTTCAGTTGAATTAAATTTAACTTTTTGATCGAATTTCTGCCGAATCGTGTCAGTATCGACACTTTGATGAAAATACCTCCTCTCAAGATACTATAAACGAATCAGTAAGACTGTATATATGCATTTCGCTGCATCTTCGTTGTGTTGATTATATATATCTTAGCGACCGAGTTTTTCAAGTTGGAACTTCTTGTTTTTCCATTTTCGCGGTTCTGGCTCCTGAAAACTTATACAGCTGCTCGCTTTTATTCGCGCGGGCAGGTCCATTAGCGACCCGCTCTTTTTCTTCCTCCGAGGTATTTACTTGTTTTGAAGTAGATGGGAGTTTTTCGAATAGTTGCTATAAAATATTTCTTTTTTACTTTTTACAAATAATGCTTTCTAAATTATTATAAGTAAGGATACATTGATTATTATTAATTTTTAGTAATTTTGATGTTATAATTCTTATTATTACAGGATTGTGTAAATAAATTTTTGGGTCGTTTCATTCAAATTTCCGTCATTTTTATTATAAAAAGATTCTTTGAACTTTCTGTCGAATCCGGGATTGTGAAAATGCATTGTAAGCGGTAGCTCGAGTTAGATCGTATTTTTCGAGTTCTCCGAGTGGATAAGGACCTCCTTTTCCGTGTTGTAGTCGCATTACATTAAAAAGGTCCGTTGCTCGCTTTGTTCTTCTGTCTTCGGTTTTTAACTGAATTCGTTCGTGCAGACTGGTAACCAGGATATAATGAGATGTAAAACTATTCGGACGGATTACTTCGTCGTTAGCAGGTAATAACATTGTTATGTCAACACGTCCGCTTTAAAAAAGAGAAAACTACTCCTGTGGCTTTAAATTATAGGTATAGCTAATTGTGATCAATGTGATTATTAAATGGTATCGTTAATTTTATTTTAATATACGATATTTTATTGATTTAAAGTCAATTAAAATTATAAAAATGTTTTGAATAAAATGTTTTAATAGAACATATTTATAACTATATTTTTAGATTATCTCATTGATGATGATAAATTAGTAATTAATTGATTGACTCATTAAATTTTATGATCAAACAAATAATTTGCTAACCACTGTATTTGTTTGAGTGATTGATTTGGGAATATTGTCCCACACATTAAATTTATGAAAAACAAATACTAGTCTTTTTAGTATAGTTTTTATTTCTTTATTTAAAAATTTTTAAAAAGCAGACTGAATTTAATTCTCATACATATTGAAGTATAAATTCCTCTAATTATGCATTTATACAATATTCTCTCTTAGATCGTTTAAAATGATTGAAGTATGCAGCTTATTTATTTCAAAGCTGTAAAACTGTATCATCCTGCAATTAAAATATTTACTAGAGTTAGCATTCATCCATGCTATACGCACCGCCGTTTTTTAGCTTCTCTAAAGCGAGAGAAACAGAAAATGAGAGAGATTAACGATCAGCTATATAGAAAACGTCCTTTTAATTCCCTCCACATGGGTTAGCTTACTAAGCTTTCAGCTGCTTATCAATTTTCCTCTTTTTTTCTATCTAAATGTTAACTTTTTGACAATGAAAAAGAACTCCTGTTGAGCTGCTGTTATTATCAAAGGTAAATGTCAGACAGAATATTTATCATCTGTTTTATTAATTTTCTTATGTCGAGAAATATTCGCATACGAAAAGTAAATAAAAAAGATAATTTTTTCAACTGGTGCAAATTTTCTACTTCTTTAATTTCGATTTTAACGAAATTCACAATAAAATAATTGCTCTATTAAAATAACGAACTTATTCTTTAATTCTCACAAAAAATCAGATAAAAAAAACGTAAAACTTCCAATCGCACCATCATTAAACCAACCAACAATAATCACAGAACACTCCAATCGCCGATCCATCTCGCAACTCTCTTCCCTCCTAAAAGCAAAGACCGTGAATCCTCGCCGAAACTTCCCCTCACGAGCCAAGCACTCCGGCATCTTAAAATATTACCTCGCAGCTCTCCCAGAACTCTCCGGGCAACCTTAGGCGATAAACCGCGATCGAAAAGAGCGAAGCGCGCAATCCGTAACATCTGCCACGTGCGGGCCTCAAGCGCGGGCCTTTCCCTTTCAGACCTTGGACTTATCGCGCGCGTTCGAACTAGAGCAAAGCGGCGAGAGCATTCGGCTCTGTGCGCCTTCTGGGTGTTTTAATGTATTCCGCATAGCGCAGTTTCGACAGAGAGGGATCGGATATTTTGCTTGGATATTTTTTTTTCGATCCCGGATGGGTTTGGAGCTAGTTGATGAGGATAGGTGGGTGGAGAGGGGTTTTGATGTAGGTATTGGCAGGGTTATTGCTTTGAAAGTTGGAGTGCGGGTTGTTGAGGAAGTTTGATTTTCGTGGTCGATTGTGAATTGTAATTGCGATTGTTGATAATTTATTGACTGCTGTTTTGAGTTCATTTTTCTTGAATAATAAATATTTAATTTTTAATTGCTTTATTAATAATGGTGATGTTTTTATAAGTAAAAAATATGCAGATAGGCTCTTATTAGTAGTATGAACATACTGTGAATTGATTTCTAGATGATAAACAGTAGAAGCAAACGAATTAAATACCTATTTATGTTATTAATTAAACAACTTATCAAAATAAATACTAATTAAAAACAATATATCATAGTAAATAGAATACGTCAAGATTATTTTGTTTATTATTTAACTAGTACATCCAATATTAATTTAATTTTAGTTATACCAACGCAGTCTTATTTACTGCACGTCATACCGTATAGACCGAGTTCTTGTTTATAAATTATTCGATTAGGTTTTACAACGTATACTCTGTAATAAAGGCATGTTTGATCGCTCTTTAAGCTTCAAACGGATATATGCTCGTAAAATTGAAATACCTCATTTATTGATTGAAAATGTTCAGAAAGTGATTCGCCTTTAAACTTTATTTAACTACAGAAAGTTGAGCTGAGATTATTTACTTGAAAAAATTTGTTCTATTAAAGTGTCGTAAAACTCCTGTATAAAAATAATTAAATTTTAAATATACAACAAACTGAATTTGTGTTTTTCTAAAAGAAAGAATAATTACTAATCCCATTTTTTTTATTTTATTTATCAAATACTACAAGCAACGATCACCAAACGTAATTAATTATTAGAAACCAACAAATATTCAAAAACAAAACAACGTTAACTATCGAACAAGCAAAGATTCTATTGCAAACAGTTCAACGTGTGTAAATACCCTCTAAACGCTCGCGCTCTACAAACAAACGTATCCCCCTAATTCACATTCAATCTCTTTATAAACGCAAGAGCCCATTAAAACTTTACGGGCGCACGCATTATACCATGTAAATGTCGTTTACTCGGCGGGTGTAAAAACTTGTTTACAAGCCGAATAAAATCGGGCCGATCTCGCGCCGCTCGCGGCTTTACGACCTTCTTGAAAAGAGAAAAAAAAGACCGACGGTTCCGAAACAAGAATCGGTTTTTCTTTCTCCCTCTCTCTAAGCCAGCGCCTGCGAGCTGTTACATCAACGAGCGCGACAGGCGTGCGAGGTGTGCGCAACGCGCGGGGGAAGTTTCAAGACTAAACAGAGAGCGCGAGCCCGAGCGAGCTCGTTAATTAGCTTAAAGGAGGACTAATTAGCCCGCTCCTGCGAAGGTTATCCACAAGACGTTTCTGGCCGCGGGTATAGTACGCGCGTGTGTAGTATCTTGTTTCGTGGCCTGACGGCTCGGGCTGATATGCATTTTTTTTCGACATCTTTTTTATTGCGCTTTAGGAAGGTGCGTTGCTCTGAGGCTGGGAGTGATAGGATCTTTATTAGAGGCTCGGGGAAGATGAGGTGTGGAATAGAAGTATTATAAGTATTTTCAATAATTGATCCTCCGAATTAAAAATAGTACTTGTAGAAGTAATATCTTTTACTAATAAAATAAAGAAGATTGAAAAATATCAAACAATATAATTTTGCTACGTTTAAATTAATATTGATTGTCAACCTAAAAATAAGTATAACCGTAAAAACTCTTTGCACCAGACGCAAAAAATCAAAATAAAACTGTAAAATAACGCTTTGTAAAAACTGCATGCAATATCCATTCAAAAAACTCCACCGTCAGCTACCCCTTTTACAAACACGCTTCCAACTCTAGCCCCTTCGATCAAGCAGCCAGTCGTGATCCCATGCCTGGACGGTTGCCGTTCGACAGGCGCCCATCTACCAGCTCCATTCATCCAGCCCCACTCTCTCATTTCCATGGAAAGTACAACCTCGCTCGCGTGCAAACGTAGCCGCGTCGTCCGAAATAAACGTCGAATAAAGCAATAAAAAAAAGTCCCTCCGCTCCTCTTCATTTTATCGCCTTACAGCCACGCGCGCCTCTATTTAATTATCGCACGCCACGCGCATAACTTTCATTCGAGCAGCGCGCGTATTATGCGCCAGCGCGATGGCTATCTGTCTTTCTCTTTCTTAAAAACCGCACGAGCGATTCTCACGCGCTGCGTGATTCTATTACCACAGTAGAATGGCGCTCGTGCGGGTTTTAGAGCCGGCCGGGAGAAGGAGAGAGAGAGAGAGAGAGAGAGAGATAACAATATAAGCGAATCGCACACGGGAGAAACTCGGGCGCGAGAAGTGACATTGTATGCGCGCGTGCGTCGGAGTGTATAAAGGTGAGAGAAAGAGAGGAAAGAGATAGTCTTCCGACGGCGTTTCCGCCGGTACGAGCATAAGGCGCGATTAGAAAAAGGGAGAGGCGAGCTTTTACTTGGAATGGAGAAAGAAAAGAGGGGAGGGTTGCGTAATTTGGGAGTCTTTTCTTTTCTTTTTTTTCATTTACTTTCTTTCAGGAGCGGAAAATTACGCTGTTTGAATAATGAATGTGCATTGCGCGTTATTTTAATTATAACCGTACGGGATTAGTTTAATTATAGACGTGCTTCTAAGAAATAGTTATAGTAATTTTGCTGAATCAGAAGTTATTGTAGTGAACAAATAAAGAAGCTGTTACATTACGATACATTAGGTTACATATTTATGATGTTTTAATGTCTATAATTAATATATTCTTTGTTACTACATAATAAAAAATTATAGCTAATTTAAAATTTAGTCAGTACAATTTAAATTACAATCAATGCGAACGATAAAAAATTTTAATACTTTTTGCGAGACCCAATTTAATGCACTAATGTTTTCTTATAGACGTCCAACGATGATGAGAGATCGAGGCTACCGGAGTTCCTCTCCGAATTGCATGTGGCGAGCGCTGAAGCATCGGTGGAGGATGTTGAAGCCCTGAAGAAAATTGTGAAAAGACTGGCACCCGAAAAGAATGGCGAGTACCTGGGGATTCAAGGTTTTACTAACTTTTTACTAACAAAACTCAACGTCAAATTTTGTCCTAATAACAAATTTTCAATTAAATTACCTTTGTCCTTAGTATTCTTTGGAAATGAAAATCTTTTGAAGAAATGGCTTAAGGGAGCGGGTATAATGCTTTTGCATAATATTTATCATACTCAATTACTTATTTATTGTAGTATCTTTTTCGCATGATAAAAAGTATAATACTAATGTCTTGGTTATATTTTTTTATCATATTTTGATCAAACTTAATTTAATATTCTTACTAATAAAAACAAATTTTCTTTCATTTTTACTACGCATGATGTTTTATTTAACTGCATTAAAATCAGTAGAATATAGTAAATGTTCAAAAATAAGTTACTTAATTTGTATTTATTTTAGAAATAACGGGACAACCAGGGGTAGACTATCCTGCACTGACTACGATTCCCGCGACCTCATTCAGTTGCCGTGGTCAAAAGGGCGGTTACTATGCTGATTTGGAGACGAATTGTCAAGTATGTTATATATAAGATTATTAAATAGAATTACTATCTAATTTTTTTTTAATGATATATTTTTTTGTATGTAAATTGCTATCAATCCAAAACAGAAAAATAGTTTAAAAAATACAATGAAACTTCATAAATTACTCAATATAAACACTAATTTTATTATTTTATATTCTAAAATATATCATTTTTTAGGTTTTCCATATATGCGACAATGGACGGAAGATCTCATTTCTTTGCCCGAACGGTACCATCTTTCAACAGTCGCAATTAATTTGCGACTGGTGGTTCAAGGTGGATTGCAGTAAATCGGCTGAGCTCTATGAGCAGAGCGCCGAATTTTTAGCCGAAGAAGAAAGAAAGCGTATTGAAACCAAGAAAATGAACTCTGAGTTCCACAGATCAAACAACGACAATAACTACGATGGACGTCAGAATGGAAGAATGAACCCGTATGGACAGTCAGCTTCGCAGAATCAGCTGCCCAATAGCCCAAGTGGAAAATCTCAATCCTTCGATCCTAATCAAATTTATGATAGGCAAACTACGCGATCAGGAACTCACGTGACCCATTCGAGTAGTCAATATACGTCAGACACCGCGGTAACACGTGCCAAGGATGACTATAACAAAGCGCAGAGTAACAGGCAGCAAAATCAATTGCTTTCCAATGATGGAAAATCAACTAACTACGATCAAAGAGGTTCAAACAAGTATTACAACAATCAAGTAAAGTCAAGTCAAGAAGATGAGTATTATGGATCCGCGGCTAACGTAAATGCTCAACGTGAAGATAAACAGAGCGTAAAATCAAATAAGCCCCGTACCTTTACTCGTCAAAATTTCAATGCTAATATTCAGAAAGTAACACCTGCTTACACAGAGACCACAACCTTCCGTACTTCTACTTCAAATCCCATTCGAGAGTTCCAACATTTAGCTGAGAGCGCGGCTTTTGCTTCGAGCCGTGGTAATCGTTACAAACCTCACAGTTCCAATCAGTTTAATAGCTTTTACTCAAATACGAAAACTTCAACCGCAGCTACTGACACTCTTCAACAGTCCACTGCCCCGACGACAGTGACCTCATCGAAAGATCGAAATAGTCCACAGAGTTTCGTACGATCACGTGTTGGAATTCCCGCATTCCCAGGGCCAACGTATACTCCTATCTACAAACCTAGAACCACTACTTTAGTACCAAAAGAAGCCCCTACAACTACGCAGCGTCCTTACACGAACACGGACTATTTCAGACTAGGCTCCCAAGAGTCAACAACTTATGGTAGTTATGAAACAACCACCCTTTATCCAGAATACTCAACGGCAGAGTCGCAATCTGCCTACACTACCACGAATTCATATCATGATAAAAATACGAATCCAGGCCAGACAACTTTCAATAATGTTCAATATACTACGACTGTGCCAACTACTCAGAGGCCATATTACACCAGAGACTTTTCCAGAGACACTAGCACAGTAACACCATCTGTAACTACTACAACCAATTATGACAATGGAGAGTCGACTACTCGCTACACCGATAATTATACAGGATCATTTACTACGTTAAGACCGGTGTATAACGAAGCTTACAGTCAAAATACTGTATCATCTAATACTGTTGATGATAATGGTGCCACAACTCCATCTAGAAGTTACGTTGATGATATTCAAGCTCAAGATAGTGCGAGATTCGGATCTTCTAAGTTTTCTACAAAGAATCCGTCAAAGTCACAAACTTACAGACAAAATCAGATTAGCGCTTCTACGGAAAAGCCTAGCCGTGGAAATCAAAATTATGACGCCAACATACCTCGTCGTACACCCAGTCCTTATGATACAAGCGTTACTTATCAACATGGAAAGATTATGTCTACTCTTGGACCATACGTTCCATTCACCAAGAACTATGCATTTACGACAACAAGCACAACAGTCAGACCAAATTATACACCAGCTAGTTCAAATTATAATCAAGTTTCAAGCAATATAATATCTAATACTGTATCTCCGCAAAACTTTGTGTCCTCAAATTATGGAAAATCGGGTAGCAGAGCTACATACTTACCAGAGAAAACTACACCGTCTTCTTTCATCGCAGAGAAAAACGCACTCGAAAGCAGACCTCAAAATGAACGAGAACACGCGATGAATATGTTGAAATCACTGCAAGGTCTTGAAGGAGCTGTCCCTAATTTGAATCTCAATAATATCAACAGCAGCAGAGCTGGTTTGGATATCCCAACTTCTTCTGGGCCATCTACATTACATTCTTTGGCACTCTACTTTGCTAATGCTGATGATGAATTCGATAATGAAAAACCCACTGATTCTCCTATCAATGTTGAATATTTTGAAACAACTCCGAACCCGATTGCAAAGAAAAATACTTCTGTAATTGAATTACCAGCAAGTATTTTAACTCAACACACGATCAGTTCTTACGCAGAGTTGTTTAATTTAAATAATGCCCTTGAAAATAATATCACTGGCGACACTAGCTATGATAACAGTGAAGAAAATTTAACAGACGAAGATACAAGCGATTTAGACATACAGCAGAGCGAAGGTCCATTGAGTGGTGTAAAAAAATCTAATAATACGAAATTAAGAGAATTAGCACAAGTCTTTACCCAAGCTTTATCTGCTTATTTGCAAGATCCTGACACTTTTAAGAAAGTTTTAACTGAAATAAGACCAACAGAGCCACCTCAAAGTGAGAATGAAATAACTACAGCTTCTCCAACGACTACTGAGGATTACCCATCTGTTACAAAAGAAAAGGACGAAGTCCTCGATTTTTCAGATGATAATAATGGCGTGAGACGTAGAAGACCAACCACTACCACGCCTTTACCTGATACTACAAAGGCACCATTTGAGAATTTAAGAGAAACGACATATCAGCCATTTTATACCCAAGAGTATTTTACAACGACAACTCAATACCCAGATGAATCATTAAACGAAGCTCAAAGTGGTTATATTCATCAACCTAATCAGCAAAAAACGGAAAATCAATTTGCTTATCAAGTTAATAATGTTTTTGATTCGAAAAAGTTAAACGAAGTGCAAAATTATAAATCTACTACTTACAGTGTAAGTAGTTCTAGTAATTCTGGAAAAGATTATGAAAGTTACTTTCCCAATGAACCCAGCAGGTATGGAGGTTTTCAAAATAACTCTGCAAACACTCATGCTCCTTACGGTAAATACGTCAAACCTTCTGACGCAACACCAATAAGTGACAATTATGTTGCTTCATCCACTCCAGCTACTTATGAAACAGCAGCTCCACAAAATTTTGCACCTAGTAAATCAAGCACTTCCATTAACGATAGATTCCGTGATGATTTAACACCACCCGCTCAACCAGTTTACTCGACCTCGAATACAATTACATCCAATACAATTTCTAGCAGTACCAGTAATACTAAACCGGGCTCTAGAACATCTGGTAGCAATGTAACACCTGTATATAAAAGGCCGCAGGAATCTGTCACTACCACGAAAGAGCCCTTTAGAATAAGGTATTACGATACTACAACGCCTAAGCAACAACAATCTGAATCCCTTGTAACAGCAAGCAGCGTTCATTCAAGTTATGGAAATAACTTTAATAGCTTAAATAAAGGGTTCCAACAGGCTGATAAATCTAATAACAACAAAAAATTCACCAATAACCTGATAAATAATCATTGGACGTCCTCACCTACAGTAACACAATTGTGGGAGACAACGGTATTCATTGACCCAGATCACATTAACCGTGGTCTTGATACTGATCCTAAGATTACGCAGTCTTCTAATGTAGATTACAGAAGTACGACTCCATCATCCAGAGATGATTTTCTTAACAGCGAAGCAAATAATGCTGTGACACCGCAAAACTTTATTAGCGATCCATCAACCCCTTGGCAGTGGGCGTCTAACAACAATGATGCACCTACAGCATTTACGTTGTTACCAAATGTGTACTCAAATACCGAAAATACAGCTACTCCAACTCCAACTTTCACTACGAGATCGAGTATAACAACTACGATTACATCTTCCATAACCGCAACAAATGTTATTCCACCTCGAGATCATGTCGTGCCTACACGATTTAGTGTATACAATGTAACAGAAAATGAAATTCAGAAAGCTCAACAGATGTTTGGCAAACTGAATGAAACCAGTTCGAATACATTGATGAAGGTCATGAAACAGGCTGACAATAATGCAACGGTCAGGCAGCTAGTGCTTCTTTTAATTAGCCACTGCAATGGACCAATGAACAAGACGATGGAAGAGGAGAAGGAGCAGCTTTTAAATGCACTCCTCAGAATGCCTGTGAATGAGTTCACTTCTGAGGAATCTCGTGAACTTATTAGAGGTATAAGCAAATTACATTTGCCGATTGGAAGATCGACGAGTGAAACGAAAAGTCCAACTACAACGACTGTCGCAACGCCGACAACAACCTTAGTAGCATCGCCAAGTGAGCCCTCTGTGACGACATACAGAAGCAGATCAGGGCGAAAATTCAAAACTACAACTGCCAAGTCAACTACGACATACGCTAAAGTCACGTCAAGCAATGTAGAGAGGTCTGATAGAATCGCACCCTCAGAATCGAGAAGTGCTGTTGCACTCGATGAGGGAACTGCCTCCGATAATAGAGCACTCGATCTTCTGAGGTCCCTCTACACAATAGCCGCGAAATGGGGCTGAAGGAATAAATAATAATTGGGAAGCATGATATCTTACTGATTGTCTGTTATTGATACACGAAAATTACGACCATTATTAGAATAAGATAATGTTGATGTACGAACACATTCTAGATTCATTTACTATTTTTTAATTAGAATTAAAATTTATTTCTTTGCAATATTATAGCATAAAACAATATATTTAAGTACATGAAATTTGCAAAGAATCAAAAATAATTTCGAAAACGATATAAAGTATCCAAGCAGACATAAAGTAGCGGTCACGCGCCCAATTTTTGTTTAAAACTCAAATTATTGGCCAGCATAAACGGACTAAGTAACTTTTAGCGATAATTATCCACGAAACTCGAGGACTCTAACTCGACGAAAGCAACTTGTAACATAATTAATAGCGCACCTTATTGAAAACTAGACGTGCGCAAATATTTATATACTTTTACGTTGATTCTAAAAAAACTTTCGCATAGTGATTGTTTTCAATGCGAAAAATCGGTTACCTTAGATTGTAAGTTTTTTAAAATGAAAAAAAAAACGAAATTAGAATATTTGAAGTATGAATCGCGAGAGAGTCCTCCTATTGAGTTTCGACCTCGCGACAGTTAAATGAGAAATGCTTTGTTTTTCTCGTTCCTAATTATGACTCGTTATATTCTGTTCTTTGCGCCTGAACAGGTTACCACAGAAATACATGCATCTAAACTTAGCGTAGTCAATAAAAAACTCTGTCCTCTATTATGCATTGTAGCATATATGTCAAAATACTGATGATACGTCTTTTAATGAAAATAGTGCTGAACTGCTCTTGAAATTCTTTGGAGTGGGGTGTCATTCTGTAATAGATAGAAAATTTTAAAAATAATATCGAATGTTCATACGAAGTCATTGATTTTTATTTTCTACAAACTTTAAGAAGCTATGGAAAGTTTTGACCAATATGTGAATATCTAAAGATATATATGTATCGATGAAATTGTTTTAATATTTTCTAAGTTATTGAATGAAATTTTCACTTCAAAGGATTTATAAAATCTTGTATCATTATATTATGAATTGATGATTAAATAAATGGTTTATACAATAAACTGTTTATTTTAAACGTAACTTTAAGATTGAGTAGTTAAGCAATTTGTTCGTATTATATAGATTATAATAATGATTTATTAACAATGAAAAAAGCAGCAGGCTGAATATCCGCCATAGCGAAGACGTTAAATATATAAGACCGTTAAAAATCAAAATTATTTATTCCCCTTCCATTATAATAATTAAGTCAATGTTCGTTAAGACTCGAAAGAACAACGTATTATTAATCAAGGTGTACGGTGTTGGTTAAAGAAAAGTTAAAGGAATTTCAGTTATCGTACCGACGATTCTATAAAGATCAGTTGTAATAGCGATGACGATCTTAAAATTGTTTGTGTGCTCAATGTTTTTTTCCTTAAAAAAGCGCATGCGCAATAAACTGATTTATTTCGATGTGAATGCGTGAGTTTATGAAGTAGTTGTATCGATTTATGTAAAATATGTTTGTACAGAATGTGAATAAATAAATGAGGGTTTTGTTATAATATATTATGCATTAAATATTTATTTTTTCTTTCTGATAACTATAAGATTAATAATTATAGAAAATTGAAATAGATAAATAAATAAGTAAACAACTTTTATAATAATTAATTGCTAACTCTTCAGATAATAATTTTAATCATTGAAATGTTTTACTTTTAATTGATAATTTATAATATAATTATTAGAAATTTATTAAATCGTTTTTACTTTTTAAATTATCATATATACAATTATGAATTTCTTCCCATTATGAATAATCTTAAATTTGTAATTATTTTAAATTAGATGCCACAAATTCAAACACGATTTTTTAACACATGACAACCGTACATATGAATCTAGACAATGAAATGAGAATAAAAATAAAAAAAAAACATATATGAAGAAATTTATTTTAGAACATCTTTATGAAGACTCATACAGAAACAATATAACATACAAAGGCGATAAACCTAAACATTTTACATTATTATACAATAGCGAACTGCATCCATCAACGTCCGTCTATACAGTATTTTTACATCCTTTATATGTTTAACAAATGTTGCAAATTTTAAATGAATAAGTTGGATCGATTAGAAGATTAAATTGTGAAGATGCATTTCAAAGAAATAATGTAAAGCTTACAAAATAATTACAAATTCATTCAATTACTTATTAATTATTGCATGGGAATTGTAGATTATGGAAATTTATTATTTTGCTCTAATTATTTGTTATATATTCTTATTCAAATTATTACCCCACTGCTTCATCTTTATTCATTTCTTTCTCAATAAAAATATTAATATATAGCATTTCTTCATATTCTAAAAGTTTATTAAATTATTTTTATACTATAAAATCATGATAATTTTAATGAGTACAATTTTATGCTAATGGGAGTTAATAATAAATAACGCCATAAAATCAGTATTTATATTAACACATCTTAAATTAAATAATATTGCATCAAATTTGAAATGAATAAATAAAGCTCCAATGATAATTAAACGTAATACGCTAAATATTAATAAAACGGTTGTGCGAATCTGTTAAAATAATCTTATCATAGACATTTTATCTAAGTTATATATAAATTTAAGGAAAATTTATTTATTCAAAAATTTTTTTTCATCATAATAAGTGTAATGAAATTAAAAGTCAATAAATGTTATTAAGTAATTTATAATATAAAATACTAAAAATTAAAAATTTTCAGCACCATGGTATACATTGATCAATCGAACGTCTTTGAGAATGCAAGGGCGTTTACCCTCAAGATCTTGCAATGAGGCTTCGTAAAAACCAAGAGGACTTAAACCATGTTTCTGCAGCCGATGGACTTGCAGAAAACTAGATTTTGCATAATAATATCTGCTGGATAAAGCGAAAATCTAGAGTTAAATTTTTGTGAGATTTTCGTCGCTTTCGAAGATGTAGACAGAAGCTCTAGAAATCCGTCACCGGGAAATTTATAACTTTGTACACGGTCTTTTTATTACTGTTCTCTCCGAGAATCGACAAAAAAACAGGCTCTTATCAATACTAACAAAAGTGACTTTTGTTGTTACCGAACAATAAGATAAATTAAAGGCACTGGCTTTTGTAAAAACTACATAAACCCTAACGATTAACTATCTCCGGTCGATATATCTGATGGTTTATTAAATTATTTCGACTTAATTATCTTTCTTTCACGTGAGGGTTAACTTCTTGCTTAGGAGGCAGGCTTTTATTATCCTTATATTTGTGATTTCTATTATTTTTGGTTAAACAAAAAATATTGCTGGTACTAAGAATTTCATCATAGTTATAATTATAGTATAAGCAGTGGTATAAAATGTTTGAAAATAATAGAGATAAGTACAATAATATGATTTATTTTAGAGATATTGTATACTCATAACCGCAGGTTAAAAATTACAGATAGAAAATTCTTTGCAATTGTACTAAGAAAGTTTCTTGCTTGACTAACAGTAAACTTTTTGTACCATTTAGCTTTGATTTTATATGTGCGTAACTTTTGTAAAGTTGAATTCCAAGTTAAAAGTTTGTAAGAACGTAGAATAATCTTAAATTAATAGACCGAGTAATTTCTTATTTCGTTTCTACGTATGCATACATTATGTTTAAATACCACAATTAGCACGTATTTTGCTTATAAATTTTGTATCAATAGTAAGAAGAATTTTTATACCGTCGAAAAAATCATTTTTTTTTTCAAGTATATCGCAAATAACAACTTTTGAAATATTTATTCTGGTTTACAAAGAGAACAGTCAAATGTAAAAATAACTTTTCTTAGTTAAATATTTAGAGTGAAATAGCTTATATATTGTGAGTAAGACTCTATGAGTTAACATAAGATTGCTCGACTTCATTTATAAATTCTGAATAAAATTCACTATGAAAACCAGAATCCTTTTTCATAAGATTTATTTTAATTTACATTATATTAAAATATAAAAAAATATAAACATTACATTTTACACTTAAGAAAACCAATATTATTTTATTCCTGAATACGTCACTAAAATAATTTTCATTACCTTGCATAGATCAATGTAATCAGTGAAAATTTACTAAAACAAAACAAAATAATGTAATTTGACACATGCACAAGAATACTATTTTGTCTTATGTGTTTTATGTATGAGGAAGCAAACATTTAAAATAAATAACTAAAATAAAGTTTATTAAAGCATTCTTTCATTAAGTATGAAAGTAAAAAGTAATAAGGAATAAGCTTCGTACAAAACAATTGTTTATTGCGTACAATAAAAAACTCTTTTTCTCTACCGTCAAGTATCTTTCCCCTCTGCATTTTCGCGCACACTTACAGTAATCCTTTTCTTCTCCCAGAAGTGAGTCAACTAAGCAGTTTTGGAAATACGAATGCGGATAATCATCGTGAAAGTTGGAACGCGCGTATGAGAATGCATAGTGTCTATAGGTAAAGACAGCGAGATGGAGACGCGGAAAGTAAGAGGGGGAAGATGAGATAATAATTATATGGATGCATAGTTGCAATTTGGTCTTGGTCTGTTGCGCGAAGACTGCACTAGTGCGTTATGCTGCGGACGAAATACATAATATAAAAGGAGTTCGTGTATACGTAAGAGTTTTTAATAATGTGACGAAATCACTTTACCATTTTTGGATACGCGGGAAAAATTTAATAGATTATTAATGTGTATATAATGGACGGGTGAGGCAAATCTGGAAGGGTTGCTGAAACGTACGTCGGTGTAATGGTAATATCGATAATTGCTGAAAAGTTATACATTCATTTGGCACATCGTAGCAATTTGTTATAATTGTAAAAAGTCGAAAGGAAGAGATTTATGGATGCTGCTAGGAGATATGGCAACAGGTGTGTAAGATCGTGCAAAATACCATTATAAATCATTGAACGAAAAACGTTTAACAATAAAAAACAGCAATGAATTTATGTGATTAATTATATTTGCGTACATTTAGATTGAACATAAAATTTATTACAACTACTATATAAAAAACTAATAATATTGTAACTGCTAAAATAATTAATAGTATTTATATACTTTTTTATAATTTTACATTACTTTTTTGAGAAAATTAAAATTGATTACTTGCACGCATAATTTATTGCAGTCACATTATGTTTAATGGGACAAGGTATTATTAAAGTCTATAAAAAACACCTTTATCGTTAAAATGTAATTCAAATTCAAAAAATTAAGAAATAACTTCCTAAAATATAGTAAAATGATCTCATAAGTTAATTTTGCATTAGCTGTAAGTGTATATTCAACTGATGAATCTTCGTAAACAATAACTTCTGCCCCGTAAGGCTTCAGCTCACCTGATAGATGAAATTGATTGTTGTGAATTACAAAGATCTTTTAATTTTATGGCATAAAATATTAATTGTTAAAATGTTAAAATGAACGTTAAATTTTACTTTATTTTTTATACTTTACATCTGAACAAAGCGCTCTTAAAATTTTTATCTTTCTTCAAATGTGGAAGCGTATGTGGATGGTTCGTCGATAGCTGCTCTCATCTCGATTACAATGAGTTAGGGTACATAAATAGAGAGGAAGAATCTCGACCCATCGCTCCACTGACTTTCGACCATTAACTATTCTTATGGTCCGTATATATACACTATAAAGAGAGGCTGCAACAGCTCGAGCATGCATAATCAAAATTCTCTCTTTTATTCTTGGCGGTCTATTAGAAGATAACGTGAACAATATCACTTTCTAGTATTCGATTTTAAAACCTATTTATTCAAGTAAGATTAACTTCAATACTGAAGTCAAGTCTGAAAATATCAAATTCATCAATCAGGTCAGCTGAAATCTTATAAGATGAGAATTATGAATGCGAAGATTCATCAATTGATTATCGAAGTATAGCTGACTTATGACAGTTTAAAATAAAAGTCTTTACCTATTTTTTTAGTAAATTTAAAAAAAAAAATTTATTTAAGTTAATTTTTAATAATAAACCTTTTATTAATTTATTTTCAATTAATTATTTTCAATTTATTTAATTTATTTATTGTATAATAAATTATATGTAATTTACAATAAAATTTGTATATACCTATTAAAACAAGGCTGTATCACTTCAAGAAATAAAACAACTCACTTATCTTTCTTAATTATACATCATCAACAAGTGCAACCTACCCCAAATATTCTAAATTCCTTCCACCTTAAAAAAGAAATCCCGCATCTCCACGCAAGACGCCTCCAAATTCTCGTTACAGCACAACCAGTGCGAGCTCTTAGATCCAACTAAACAGATTCGCCGCTCGGATTAAATTCCCGCGACTGCAGCGTGCGCATTCGGCTCTTATTATTTTTGCGCCATATACGGCGCAGCCTGGAGAAGGTATCAAAAGATCTCTCGGCTTGACGTGACACGCGCTAAATAGATTTCTGTCTTCTCGCGCGATGACAAATGCGGGAATCGTGACCCGACGAGCTCCTTAAGCCCGACCCGCATCCACATGGCACTGAGACGAACAACGGCGCATCCTCCTGGTGGTTTTACTAAAAATTTCGGAATTGCACAATTGCGGAGCTCATGCGCGCGACGAAAGTGACTTTCTTGGCTCATTGAGCAGGGGCTGGATTAATTCGGGATTTTCCGGCTGCCTGATGGTTTGTTGATTTGGAGAGAAGCGTTGGATTTGAACACATTGGACTTTTAATGATTGGTGCATTAAAATCTGTCGTTAGATGGAATTGTGAGTGATGAAAGAGTAATTGTAGACAGTGTGAGTAATTAAATGATACCAATGGTTGAGTGCACATAGTTTGATTGGAAATAGTAAAACTAATAATTTAAATTATGATCATGTTATATGAAGAGTCCTAAATTAATTAGTCGCGCCAATTAGATTTGCTTAATGATTTAAAAAATGTTTTTTTACAAGTGAATTTCTTTCTCATTTTTAGTGCTATTTATTTCTGCGAAGTGAGGTCAAAATGTCGCAATAAATTATGTTTTACGTACAACCAGATCAGAATGCGTATAAGAAACGCAAGATATACTTTGTTTCTGAGTAAAAACATAAAATGGAATACCGAAGATGGAAGCATCACAAATAACATTCTGTTACAGATACATAAGAATAAATAGAATTTTTAAATGAATGTGTACCTTAAAAAATTCTTGTTTTTCTAAGAAGTAGAACAAGAAATGAAGAAAAAATTCTACAATAGTAAAAACTATATTCATAAAAATAATTGGTCTGAAATTCTCCAAATATTTCTGTTTTGTTCGACTTCGTTAAGAACCTAACATTATTATAAAAAAGAGAAGTAAAAAATACAGCTTAGACTAGAAATGTTATTTACCACATTGAATGTCATTACATTACCAACAGTTGTTCATCGCTTAGTTTTATTTTCCTTAACAGTAACTAACGTTTCCATCTCGCTATTAACTAAATAGATTAAATTAACAATAAATTCAATAAATTGTCAAATTTACTTATGTTACATAAACGCTACATTACAACAACAAATTTTGACAGTACCTATTACTAAACTACTTATTCGAATACTTTATCGCAATATCAGCCTCAACTCCAAATCATGAATCCGACCCTTTACGTCATCGCCCGATAACTCCATAAACCAACGCCTCGTTAGATCCAAAAACCGTCCCTCATTCATCAACCCTGCAGCCCAAAAAAGGCCCCAGAGCAAACAATCATCACGCGAATCAACGAGCCATCGCTCGATGCCACAATTACATCACCTCCCCGCTGGGCGCACGATAAAGCGATCATACCCGCGAGGAATCAAGAAGGAACTAAAATACTCCAGGAGAGAAAGAGAGAGAGAGAAAATAATCTTACCTTCCCTCTCACGTACCACGGGGCCGCCGCCTCCTCGTCTTTTTTCTCCGCGAGCGCGTGTGTGCGCCACCTCCACCAGCGGGCAATTACCTCCGCGCTCCAGCGCCGAGGCGGTAAAAGGTCGGCCGATTGCATCAACGACGAGCTGCGCCTCTCTTTCTCTCTCTTTCTCTTTCTGCGGCGAGGAGATGAGTCCAGGAGTTGGCCAACAAGCAACCACGCCGTGGCTCAATTAACTTCGAACTGGGGGATTTATGGTTGATAGGGACCGGCATGTCGTAGGGATGCGTGTTTGGATTTTTAGAGGAGCGGATTGTTGAAAGTGGATTACGTTTTCGAAATTATAATTGTGTGGAGATAATTATGTGGTAGGTGATGCGGTGGGATTAGATATTATTTTTACGAATTTGATTGGAGATGATCGATACATAAAGTAAAAGTGAGTTTCATAGGATATGATTTTGTAATTTTTTTTTTATAATTTTAATACCGAACAAAAAATATAAAATAATGAATGTTGCTTCACTAACTAAAAGAATTATTGTACGTAGTTTTATATATTAAAAATACTGAGGAATTAAATTTTTAGAAAATACAATCTATAACAGATTTTGGAGGTCCCCCAAAGAATGAGGTACATCTAAAACTTGCAGAAACTCGTGATTACTATGTACATTTACAAAAAAAAATATTTTTCACTATAAAAATATTTTAGTAAATAATAGTTATTCAATTTCTATATTGCCAAAGCTGATATTTAGAATCAAAATTAAAAATGTATGACTTGATAAATTATTAAATAGTAGTTACGTATAAAACTACATTCTAAGAAACGAAGTATAGCTACAATCTAGGAAATCAAAATATGTTGCAATATGATATTATTAGTAATTGATGTGATTGTTTGATATTATTAAATAATTCAAATTTAAAACGTGATTGACGAGATAAATTTTCTATTTTATTACATAAACTAAGTGCAAGTTTAATATCTTCGCAATGCAAAAATTCACTTTCAAACCGGATTTGAAGAAAGTCTATCATGAATTTCATCAAGAAACTGCTGTTTACAGAACGAGTTATTATATCTCTTGTAAAACGACTTTGAAAGAAATCATAACCATATTTAATAATAACCATATTTATTATATTTTTCTTCTCTTGAATATATATTCTCTATTCATCCAAATATTTCTTAATCGAAAACTCATCAAGTCAACTATTACCAATCTCATTATTTAATAAAAAAACATTCCCATCTTCAATACAATGCATCCTCGGAGAAAGTTCTTTTATACCTTATAAAAATAAACAGAAGAATACACGTATATTAAACGGCACCGTCGAAGTTTCCTCGGATTGATTCCCTACATCGGCTTATCTCTAATTTAAATACGTGAGGAGAGAGAGAGACGCGAGTGAACGCGTGTGCCTGTATTTAAATGAGACCCCGGTGCATATCTCGACGATTTCAATCAGTTGCGCAGCAGAGCCGGTGCATGGAAGCGCTTCGGGACTTTGGGGGGCGAGGACGCCAGATTGGCGGAAGCGTGTGTGGAAACGAGCTGGTTCGCAGTGGAATGATTTCTTATCAGCGCCGTCCTGGTCCACGCTTGAATGTATTTGTAGATTTTAGGCGCATTATTGGAGTTGATTAGCTTTGATGTTATTTATTGGATATCTGATTGATTGATTTGTTGTTATCTTGTGAATGTGGGAGTATGAGTAGTATAACTTGAAATGCATTTAAAATGATAAAGAGTGGATGTGTTTTATTGTATAGTTAATCGTTTCCGCGCAAAGAACACACTTCATGAAAATACTTAGCTAAAAAATCTAATGTGGCGAAATTTATTCTAAATTAAAGCCTGAAGAGTGTTAATAGGTATTTACGTTACGCATGAATGTTATTTGTGTATCCTAAAATTTTTTACAATCACTTTTGCAACCCATTCAATGCTCCTCGCAGTAGTCGTAACTGGCCTCGAGTATAAAAATTCCAAATTATCCTCCAACCAACGAGCAATATGTCTCATTGAATCCGCATTTCCGCCAGCCTCTGCCGTTTGTTTAATTAAGCATATTTTTCCGTCATTAGAAAATCCCAATCCTCGTAAATACCCGTCCTACCTACCACCCATATAACCGCGCATTATTCAACCCAACACCATTCGAAATTACCCGCGCAGATTGAAACTCGCATACCAGCCTCCGCCTTCCTCTAACAGTTTTTCATACCCGCCGATAAATACCTTCGACCTCGCCGTCCGCGTGTTTACGGAAATCCAGAAGCGCGCATTATTTACGACGTGCGATAGAGGCGCGGCAGAATCCGTAAAACACACACGAGTATAAGAACATCTCCTCCTCCATCAATTCGTCGGACACGTCGGACATTATCGAAGTTCACGCCCGGCGGGCCCGGCTTCCCGCTTTACGCGCAAATGACGCGGAGCCTGGCATAAATCAAGCGCCAATCGTCAGCGAGATAGGCTTGGTGGATGTGCCTGAAATGCGGGTGTTTTGACGAGTTACGCGAAGCAGGAATGTTGGGAATCATCGGGGAGTTTTTCTTAATTGAAATTGGGTTGAAGTGTTTCGTTGTTTTCGCGTTGCGTTGGTACGGTTGCGCAAGGAGCGAATTAGTTTAGCAATGGGATATTTGTGAAGTGGAGGCAGTGTGTAGGATGCTGCATTACGTGTGTTTTATGCAATACTTTGTGCATTACGTTTATTATTTGTGTATCGGTATTTTAAGAATAATTAACACAGCGCTCTTGTGCCAACAACAAATAGTAAGATAAATTCGTTTGTCGGAACTCCAGGTAAGCGATGAAAATGAAAATCGTGAAAGAGCTTTTGTAATAAGTTGCATAGAGAATAATTTATAGATTTACTAATTAGCAACAAATGTTTATTAGATTACTAGCTATAAATAATATAAATATTAGAAATCTCATATTTGTAGAAGATAGCATTGAAAACGGTTATTGCCACAAAATGCACGTGCTTGAGTATCATCTAAAGAAAATTGCAAATTGTTTATATACACTTACTGAAAAATGTTTGGTAAGAAAGATACATTTTATGTGGTATTCCCGTTATCTAATCGAATCCTTATTTTTGTTTATAACGATTTATTTAAACTTTCTTATTTTGTAAGGACTCATTTGGGAAAAAATAAAAACGTTTTAAACAAATTTGTTCTCACGCTGTATATTTTTAAATATTAAGGTCATTCATGATAAAACTATTTTTACTAACTACTTTTGCAAAATCAACAAACTAACAGTTGCATTAACTAATGATGAATAATTAATTTTGTGTATCCATCAAACGTTACCTACAAACAGTAAACCCTAGTTTCTCATAGTTTACCAAGCTAAAGCAACAACAAGTGCAAGCCAATGATCATTAATTCAGCAACAATCATTAATGAACAACCAGTGATTACTGCGGTCTGATCGATCGTTCGATCGTGCAGTGCATACTTGTACTAGTTAATAATCACCGATATTCAGAAATAAAATGACTTATAGCCTATGAACAAATCTTCAATGTCTCTATCATCTACCTTGAACGAAACCCCAGCTTTAAAAGCATACACTCTTAACCTCAAGTCATCGCCGTACTCCTACAAACACTCCCATTCATTACAAACCGAACGCATCAAAATGCTGAGCAACGCTACAAGACATCCCTATACCTAATAACGTAATTACATCGAGCAGAAATCAGCGGCTCTCGGGAAAACCGATCCAGCGTCCTTGCATACTGTCACGAATTTAGCGTCGCCGTCGTAGCCACCTGGCCTGCAATTAATCAGATCCACGCGCGTATCGCGATCGGCGCGCACGCGACTGCATTGTCGCAATCCCGTTCATTATGCGGCTGGAAATTTATGCGTGGAGCCCGAAAAAGACTCACCTGGATGCCTGAATTTTGATGAGATGTTTTTATGTGTGGTACAGGGTAAATGATAGTTATTAGACGATGTTGGATTATGAATGGAATTTTGGCTGGGATGAAGTGGGCTTTTTATGAGACAAGCGTTTTAGGATTTTATTGTGGGAAACTGATAATGCGTGGTAGAGGGAAATAGTGCAATAATGTAATTTTTGTGATAGTTTTTATACAACGTACAAATACATATTTGCATATAGTTATATGCACGATATAATATGTAAATTCTTTCTTCAACCATTGATTGCAAGTTTCATTATTAAACACGCGTTACAAATTAAAATATGAATAATTTAAAATCACAATCACGACTCGCAAAATCGATTTTTAACACACTATCCACAAAAAATGTTGAACACAAAAGCAATTTGCCCCCTTCCCCAACATTGTCGCAACTCGCCCTCATTAAATCTTTAAAAAAGCCAACCGAATTTCAAAACCATCCGCAACCATCGAAAAAATCAGCAGCAGGCCAGACCAGTATCCAATCATCCGCTAAGGAGCAAATATGAAGAGTCAATAAGACTGTTGCAACCGAATATGTGCGGCCGCATAATTCGCCGATCGCCCTCCCCTAAACAGGGCGCACCAGCTCGTCGAGTCATTACACCAGGGACCGGGAGAGCTCGATCGTTACGAGGAGGAGGGACGCATCGTGATGATACGTTTGCGGACGCAGCGAGTGTGGGAAGACGAGAGACGGTTACGAGGAGCGCGCGTGTCTGAGAGTTCGGCACTTCTAAGTATCCCAGGACGCGGAGATCCGCTTAATTGCGAGCGCGGGCTCTCTGAGCGTACCCGATGACGGATTTTAATGCTCTTGTAATTATTCATCGATTTGCGTGATTTGGGGATTGCTTGGGGAATTGATTGTTTTTGGGTTGGTATTAAGTAATTTATGAAATTTCGTGTTCTCGCTGCCAAAAGTAATTCTGCGAGCGATTATTTTGCTTTGAATGCGCGCTTAAGAATTGCGTAATTTTACCGTAGGGTTTTCAGGAGAAAAGTGAATGAAACTGACAAAATGTATTGATCGATGATAAATTATTAAAATTTTATCATTGTTTCAAAAAAAAAATTTTTATACCACTCTTATCACCCTGAGATGACAAAAAATTGCATATTATAAATGACATAGCAACGCTTAATTGAGATTACATCCAATTATATAATTGTAAAATTTAGTCCTATGAAGTAATTAATTGTAAAGTGTTAGAAAGAAAAGATCGCGCAAAAGCAGATTCCTCAAAAATAAGAGATAATGATCTCTTGGTTCTGACAGATCTCTGGAAATTAAAGCGCCTCAAAGCAGGTTAACTGTTGCGCACACCTTTGATGTGTTTCGACCATGTAATTTCTGGAAATAAAAAGGTAGTTTCGTCGACTCGAAAGGTATTTGATTTTTTTAATGAGATAACGATTACGTGTGTCTAAAAACGTGATCGACTAAAAATAATTAGAGGTCATTAAAAGGCTAAAATGGTCATAAGTGCATCCTTGCCTCGCCTACATTCAAACGCTTCGTTCCAGCAACAACCTTTAAAGGTCTTTCGGCAGTATTCTCGTCTTGTTTCAGAATAGAAAAGTCACACTTTAAATTATTCATATTAAATGAAAAATGTCGAATTTTGTGAATCACAAACCAATTTCTAATTATATTTGTAAATAATTATTCCATGTTTGTTTACAATCATAAAAAAATTTTAAAAACTGAAGCAGTATTATAATTGCATTTAAAAATATACAATAAAGTTAATAAATAATGAGTTTAAATAACAAGTGATTGTATTTAAAGTTATTTAAATATAAAATACCTTAGAAAAACCCAATCAATAAGATACTAATGCAAACTTTAGATGTGTTGCACGTTTCAATGAAACACGTGCGCGACACTTGAATGGAAGAAATCTTATTGTACAGGAATTGTTACGTTTGCTGCATACTGTATATTCAGTATAAGACCTCCTGAACACAACAAACTTCACCTGTGCCACATAGCAGCAGAAAATTGATTACACTTTGAATCTTGCTATAGCGTTTATTTGACTTTTTTCCATTTATTTATTCGTTTTTTCTTTTTTAATTCTTTTATTTCTAAAAAATTAATAAATATTCTCGAAATTTCGGAGAACATGTTTAAACGTTTTTACAGAAAAAGCGGTCGACTCTTACAAATTTGAAGATAACGAAAATTAAAAAACTTATAATAAATAAAAAATACCCGCTTCATTTTTATAAAATAAAATATGCAATTTTATTTTTTATGAAATAAATAGTCACTTTCATGAATCAATAATTTTTATAATTTTCTTTCGCAGGATAAAATAGTACAGATTTAGGTAAAAAAAAATCGGGGCTCTCTCTCTCTCTCTCTCTCTCTCTCTGTTTCTCTCTCGTTCTCTCATTTTTATTCTACGTGACACATAAACAAATAAATCAAACCCCGTCGTATTTTGAAATTCTTTGTCAAACACGGTAGGTAAATAGCTGCGGTGAATGTATTCGCATTCTTTAGAAATTTTGTGGTGACTTACAAATAACCAAAACAATTTTTTGATTTTTTTATCCCCGTAATTTTTGTATAGTTTTATGTTAATCTTTTCTTGTACGTTTATGTTTACTTGAAAATATTTGTGGCACAATGAATTTTGATATTTTTACAATAGTATTAGCCTACTAATTGTTTATTTTTCTGAATGTAATCCTATAATAATCTTCTCATTTTCAAACTATTTAAGAACTATATTATTTCAATAACACTAACGTATTGTACACAGTGTGCCAATTCGCTATCGCGTCACGAAACACTCTCATATACATTCAATAACTAGGAAACGCACAGCTGCTGCTCATCGCTCGCGGTGCCGTCGCACCGAAAAAAAAACACACCACCATTAAATCGCTTCATCGCTCGCATAACGAAACGACTCTCTTCTCAATTACATATAGCTGAACGGCTCCACAAAAAAATATCAAATTTAAAAGCCAGGAGTATACCAGCAGCACGCGATCGCGGAAGGAGCGGACGAGAGAAAATTCGCGAAAAATCGAGAGGCGACCCCGGAGAAAGCAGCCTAGCTGCGCCAGGCTAATTAAGCGCGTCCCACTAACTCGCTCCACGTGCCCGCAGAAATAGAGAGAGAGGGTTTAATTGCATCATGCGGGAGGATGCGCGAGGAAAATATAATTCTAGACTGCAGCGGCCCCGAAATCGATCGGGCCTTTGTACGTTTCGTGACGGTGCCCGATCGATAAGATGGATTTTGTGCAGTTGTATGCTTATTGAAGGATGATGTTATACATACCGGAGTGTGTACTCGAATGTGTAACGAGACGAAGACATGTGGATTTTGCGTGATTTTTTTTTGGTTTGGTTTGCGGTTCAGTTTAGTACATGCACCAGGAAGCGATGGGCCAGATGATTTGGTGTATGAATGAGTCATTGAAATGGTAAATGGGATCCGTTGCTTTATTTGAATTCTGGATTTGTATTAGGATCTGGATTATTGTCAGAGAAATTCTGTCGCTGCGCTTTCATAACTGTTTAACGTATGAATGCAATGTATGAAGTGCTGGTTATTCAGGGGAAAATACTGTAATAGTTTGGAATTGGTTAAAATAAAATGTACTTAATAATTGTAACTATTATCAATATTGTATTTCATTTAGTTAGCTGCATTTTTAAGTGACTAGAATAAATGGGATCTTTGTTGCAATGAATTTAAATGTTTGTCTATCTAAAAAACAATCTTATTACATTTTAAGTTTATTTTAGATTTGTGTACATTTGCGTATGCTTACGTTTACTTGTACTTTTCATAACATTTTTACTCACTTAACTGTCTGTACAAACAGTACAAGCATATAGCAAGTAGTAAGATTGCAAAATTGACGACAGTTGAATTGATATAACTCGAATAACTTGCTACTGCTTTTAAGAATTCGCCAACAGAAAATTAAATAAAAACAATGACACGTGAAAATTAAATCTTATATGTATAAAGTCATTTAAATTAATGATTTATTTTTATTGCCAGTGTACCACAGTTTTATAAGGACTATAATTTTCAATTCTAGTCGAAGGGAGCTATTAGAAATTCCGAAATAAAAACATTATATTATAAAATATTTTAAGAAAATTTTATAAAATAAATAATTTTTCTCAATTTCTTCCCAGTAATTAAAGACTATTTATTAAACAAATTTTTTAATGTAAAATATACGTATAAAATAACACTGTATTCAAAAAATAAGCTGTGAAAGTAATAAGGAAGCAGTAGATACATTCAAACTCCTATGATAATATTAAAAAAACCTTTCACTAATTTTAAGTGCTTACTATAATCTTACGATTGACTAATTATAAAAGTGTCGCTCAGGCAAATCTGATTTATCTCACTAAAAGCAATTATAAAAAACAAGCCAATTTTCAAAATTTAGTAACACACGAATGCGCATTTTCAAACCTCCGTCGCGCTGCAGTTAATATTATTATCACACCTGCACTTAGAGATGTTTAATGCGATGCGCAAAATGATCATCTATATCGCATTACGGTAAAACTTCCAGGTATACATTATAGCTAAAGAAATATTACACATCAAAACGGTTAGGAAACACATGATCTAACGGTATATGTATGACTTAAACTTTAAAGTTACATATTACTACTTCCAAAAGTTTGGTAAGTGAGTAATTGCAGGCTCATACTTTTGATAAAAGTACGATGGAACTTACCGAAGATAAATAATTTCCATTATTAAAATTAGGAAGTTAGTAATTAATTAGTTACATTTCACAGCATTATGGAGATGACCTTACGAATACGCCTACACTTGTACGTTCATATATTTCACTGTAAATAACTAAGAATTCATATGAAAGTACATAAATATAGATATGAAATGTGATTCACCGATTATGAAAGTGGCTAATTATTTATTTAATACGAATTTTTAAAATATTTGATTAAGATTCCGATTTTTAAAAACGTTTTTAAATAGATTTTGGTTAATTATTATGCAATTTCGACGAACCGCTATTAAATTGACCTTTCAAGAAAAGGTTAAAAAAATTACTAGAAATTTTAAATGAAGATCAAATTAATAGTCAATGGTAACTTGTATAATGTATGTAGACTGCTCAACAAATAATTAAAATTGTCTAATTGTTTGTCAAGTTGAGTAAATTTGCACTCATTAAATAAATTCAAGGAAAAATAATAATTTTTAAATTTAATACTAGCAATATTTTATGATTTACAAAAAAATTATGGAATCTTAAGCTCTATGAATAGTTGAAAATTCATCTGTAACTGGTACAAGCCATCGATTACACTATTCGACCGTTCCATCACTCCAAAACCAAAAGAAAAAAACATTTCACAGACAAACCAAAATTCGCTTCGATTTCAAACAATTCACTCGGGCTCCTTCCTCCTGACCCACATGCCCAAAGCTACATAAGATCGCGCGAAATCGTGTGTATTCAGCTTACATAAACATCCAGCCGCGATCGATCGGGCCGATCTTAGCTCAAGTCAAAACAAAAAAGGCCCCCGCTGCGCTCGCGAGTTATCGCAAAAGCGCTCACCTCGCTTTCGGTCTTCTGTGTAAGCCTCTCGAAAGCCGCCGGCTTAGCTCCTGTCTATTATGACCAAAGAAGCAGAACGTATATAGAAGAAGATACTTTCTCCCCTGCGCCGCGGGAGCTGTCGTAACCGGGATTCTGACGACGTGCACGCGCGCGGCGCACTTCTTTAATCTGTTGTTCGGAGAAAAGCGAGCGGTTTGTTGCTACTCGGGAAGCGATTAGGATTTGGTGCGGTGTTTATGGGTTGCGTAGGCGCAGATGCCACTGTTTGGATAATAATAGGGGATGATGTGCAGTTGGTATTTGTGGACAATTTACATACGTTTCTACGATTTTTTACTTTAGTTTACTCGGCAGTAGCTTCGTGTTGTGTTAAAAAATCTTCATGCAATATGAGATCAATATTACAGTAGCATTACAAGATTGCATTGCGTTTATATGATAGGGCTAACATTTTATAATACTGTATAAACCGTATCTATAATTTTGTATAATAAAATCAGCTCAACACGTAGACGATATATCAATAAAATTTAATTAAAGATAAAACTGTATTTAATTTTTTCTATAAACCCTATTCGAATAACTATTTCTAAATAATCCTCACTAAAGAAACAAGATCACGCGGAACATCAAATGAAATCCCAAGTCAAAGCGCAGCCAGACAGTGATAAACTCCCTCACTTAGAGGCCCGAAACGACTTTATCTCTAGCTATCGAACCAGACCGCATCCTCGAAAGTACACCGAAGAGCCGTTTCGCTATCGGCCACGAAGGACGCGGATATCCATCTTCGTCCTAAGATGCATCATCCATCGATCCTCTTCCCAAGCGATGAGGTAACCGCTCTCACCTATCTCCCAGAATGAATTCAGGATCCTCCGCCATCCTCCGCGAGGTTTTAATTCGCCTCGTTAGAGACGCTTCGGCCGCTTATATGTACACAGCGAGGCTCGCGGTCTCGTTATAATCGAGTGTCGATTTCACTCTCGCAGAGCGTGTAATTATCATCGCGCTTTTTTCCGCGCGTTTCGACTTTATATTTATCATTATCATTATCGTTATTATTGTTATTTTTGCGCGCGGAGTTGAGTAACGCCGGTGCGCGGCTCTTACATGCTGCATTAGACGAGTGTACTGCAGAGATTCGCGGCGTTGCGTCACCCTACAGCCGTGTGCTTTTATAAAAGGAGGCGCTTTGGCGAAATATTAGCTTTTTAGCGTTGACAGTAGGCGCGCGCTGTTGGATGTTACACGCGCGACTTTATGGATTTTTCATCTACGCTGAGATAGTGCCTTGACTTTGTAATTATAAATCTGCTATCTTTGCCGGGACGCTTACAGGCGAAGAAAGTAGCCGCGGTATGAGTACGCTTACGCTTGCAGTCTTAATAACGGCTGGTAGTAAAGCAAATGTGTACGTCGTAAGTTTACGAGAGGATAAACATAGATGATATGACCGATATTTTCATTAAGGATTAACGCGTTGTGCATTAGCTACGCTAATAAATGTTACGCACTCAAAACCGTGTAATAAAGGAACTGTTAAATTTTGTTACATTAACGATTCGAAGTCAGCAGAGATAAATACTTAAAAGTACAAACACTGAACTACAATCAACCGCTTATCTATACATTCAAAATCACACTTCCCATCGGTGTCCCCTATAACTGAATTAATCAGTGCAATACAATCGACCCGGAATAATCCCAAGCCTAATCTCGATTAGCTTCCGCGCCTCATTACCGCAGAATCTACACATACCTGCCAGCACGGGATTTAACGTCGATCGCGCCGCGTATCGGTCCAGATGCACGAGGCTGATTCAATCTCTGGCGCGAGGGGTCCAGTGACCTACCGGCGGCCGTACGGCACGATGACTTGCTCGCCTGCGCGCGATATAATCGTAATAATCGAGGCATGCATCCAGCAGCCTTGACAGTGACGCTGACCCCTCTCGCAGGCGTTGCTATTGTGCGCAGGCATGCGCTGCTCGTAAGATGCGAGCTCCGCCACGGCTTAACAGTACATGCACGCTTTTGTTGGCGACGTAATAACTCGGCGCTGGATGGTCGATTTTATCGATGATTCATGTAAAAGTGGAAAATCGATGGCTTGGGTCCGATTAGATCGGAATGGAAATGTGAATTGTGGAGTTTTATTTAGATATGATAGCGAATGGTGTGTTCTATTGATAGATAGAGAAAATTGTGGTTTTATTATTGAATAGTGAAAATGTATTGGTTTAGATGAGTTTTTGGACAAGTTCTTTAAAAGTGGCTTATCTTTCGTTTAATATTCAATAATATTTATTTTGTTGTAATAAACTTTTAAGAGCAGTATTGTTACTAGGAGATGGTGGTAAAAAGGGGACCCTATTTTAATTTAGAAAACATTTTTCATTTATTTATTTTACTAAAGGCATTGAAAAAATAGGTCTACTGATTATAAATTTTTTAATTAATTCTGTTTTAATTATAATCAAGATGTACATCAATCAGTATAAACTTTAAGATGGGAATCAGTACACGTACGTTTAAAAAATATCAACCGAAATTAACTTTTTGAATGTCATGTAAGAATGGAGTACACATTTCTAAATATCAAAAACCAAAAATATACGTAATATATATAATTTTCTTGCAAATAACTATCATTAAAATTACAAAACAAAATATTATTTCGGTCCATTCTCTCACTGTATTGCGTACGTCTATGGCACGTTCAAATTGAAGAAATTATTACGTACATACTAAATAATAATCATTGATCTGAAAAAGTATCTAATAAATTAAACAGTTATCGATAAATTTAATAATCTGAGAAGCTAATCTTATTTTCGCCTTTCTCTAATTAAAATTTTTCCCCATGCATACTCTTTTAATTGTTAATACTGGTAAATATGCACACATGAGCCACCGTAAGATTTCTTAACGAATATAAGACGATAGTGAAAACTCTACACAATCAAATTATCATCACGTCGTTTTCGCGAGTTTCGCGTTTACTCTTCCAAAGCGAATAATTGATTGTTCGGTCCGGTCATATATATTCACTCATCCACACGCGCTCGTCTCATTCATCACCAGTAATACACGTGTTATTTAATCCTCACACGACTTACATAAATTATATTCTAAAATTTGTATGAATAAATCCGAGGGTTAAGGTACAAAATAAAACGTTACTTGATTAAGCGAAAACAATTGCAAAATTTAGTGATCGCAAGCTGGAAAGTTAAATGATGTTTATCATTTCTTTTCTTTATCTATATATTTTTTATGTGGATGATCATAAAAAACAATTATGCAACATTTTTCACGATGGCATAATTCTATACAATAACTAGAATAAATTTGTAGTGCTATAAACAATATTGCACTAAATTTAAAAAAGAATAATTTTGGCAAGAATCATTTTACTTATTTTACTTCGCATGTAGTAGTACATTTACTTTAAAGGTACATACATTCAAAACTCAGAAATCAAAATTTTGTGAATCCAAGTTTGAATAAAATTTGATGCATTTTCGTCACTCATTTTTTGTATAATACAGATATGGATATTATGGTAATAAATTAAGACTATTAGATTTAATAACTTGTTTATTTCAAAAACTGAAAAGTATAATTTCTTTGTATAATAATCTCATCTTCTACCAATAAAATTGAAAAAGACAATAAACATTTTTTATTAATTAAATTAAAACTGAATCGAATAAATTCTAATACAAGTAAAATTTAAATAAAAAATACATATTTAAGTCAAAATATCTAGGAATCCCCACCAGTGATAATATTTATTATTAATGTAAGTAAAACCACGCTCGCATCTCAGCGATCAATCAAATTATGACTTCTCTAATTATATAAATACTAATATACACTGGCGTCCCGCACGCGCAGACAAAGTGATTTATAGCATGGATCTACGGCTTAAGCAGGATATTTTCTCACAAAACGCAACTCGGATTCTTCGACTCTATGCCACTTCAAGACGGAAGTCAAGTAACATCACGCTGCTCAAAATTTTGTAACGCGGTAAACGTAACTGAGCATTTTGCTTAGCAGCGAATGTTTCGTAACGAACGAATTTTGCGAAAAGATTTATAAGCGCGCTCGCAGGATTAAAAGGTTGACAAATGAACATTGCCTTTGGCGAAAACGCACGCACGTGAGCAACAATTGAGATTTTTTGATAAGAACGCATTTTCATGGATGCTTTCCTAGATGGAGATTTGAAAGAATATAACTGCTCGGTAATTGAGGAACAACTTAAGGAGTTGTAAGGAGGTTTTTTTAAAGTGGAATCTCGATAACGGGCGTAAAACGATACCAAGTGTACTTTCTTTACAGTCAAATTTAAGTGAGTAAAAATTTGGATCGTGTGTTTTTGGTTGAATAATATTTTAAAATATTATTTTATTACATAAACATTGTTAGCAAATTAAATATTCATATTTGTATTAGTTATTGAATACATTTTATTTATTCTGTAGCAAAATGAATATTTTTAAGTAGATAACACCCAAGTCCGGTAAGCCATATAACACATTGTAAATCATTTTAATGATATTCCGAGAAATATAAACTCTACAAATGTAAACAAAATTAATATTTATTTATTAATAACCAAATACTTAACCTTATGAAATAGTTAATGAAGAGACTAACAATTTTTTGTACTTATTATGTTCTATTAATCAGTAAGTTCACAATCCCAGTACACGACAAGCGAGAAAATTCCGTGACTCTTACGCGCGAGGAAAAAAGGTTGCAATAGCGCCGCCGCGGCTCGCTTTACCGATGTAAATTGACATGTCGACGCGCGCGTTGGAATTTTAAACGCACAATAATAGAGGCCCCGCGAGGAGAAAGAAGGCCGCATCGTCTCTCTCCTTCTTCTTCGCGCGAATGACTCAGGCTGTATACGCGACGCGACGGTCAGCGCGCTATGCGACGCCAGGCGATATAAATCAACGATTCCCAGCAGCCTGCGGTCGTCGCAGGCAGATGCACCAGAAAACTCTCCCGCGAGACTGCGAAGACCGCTTATGGGTGAGATTGCGGCTCGTTTGTATGTTTGTATACTTGACCGCGTTACTCATACCACGTTATGCTTTTGTGATACATATTTTTTTTCGCCCGTGCAGCAACTTTTTTTCGCTCGCGACCGCAGAGATGCGTATCTGTATCCAGGACGAGGGAAAATTGACGAATCTGGAACTGCGATGACACCTGCGCTCGTTTAGTTTTTTCAAGTGACGCGACGTCGCTTCGCGATGTGGGTTGTAAAAAAAGGCGGCGAGTTGCGATTGTGCGATTTGATGAAGAGTTTAGATGTCGGGGACGCGGATCGTTGCGAGAGTTTTTGCGGCTGATGAAGATCAAATTGAAGTGGAAAATGAGAAAAGAATGAAGCATCATTGCTGTAGCTAAGTACGATTTTTTGCTCGTTGATGAACTTACGAAGAGAAGGTTCTTATATCAAGCATTTTATGTTGTTAGAGAGGATGATAAATGGCGAATTCTTGAGATTAGTGTTATGACTACAGTGGCGAGTTATTTGTACTTGTTAACCAATATTTACGAGATTCATGATGCAGATTTTTACGCAAGCATATACAAGTAATGTGATTAAATTAATAACTCTGTAACTTATAAAAGTACTTATTGTTGTAAGTTATAACTTTTTGATATAAAACTAAATTTGAAACGTGCAGTAAGAATGTGAGTTTTGGTAACTATATTAATAAAACTATTTTGTGAAAAAAAAATAATAAAATTCTTTACCTAATATTTTTG
>JAPYZA010000340.1:0-40430 GCA_030522685.1 Eupelmus azureus
TAGGTTACTACAAAGTATCTCAAGGAGGTCGAAAATATGAAGCTTATGAAGGCATTCCATATGCAAAACCTCCTATAGGTGACCTTCGATTTGAGGTATTCAATAAATTTTCTTTATTCAAATCTTTTCTTTGAAATAGAATAAAAAAATTCGTAGGAACCGCAAGCTCTAAGTTTATCGAGTATGAGAAATCACGTGATAAATGCTACGAAAAAGAGCGATGTGTGTGCCCAATATGCTAACGTACCACCGAGTAAAACTGGCCAGCCAGTTACAAAAGGTCAAATCGTTGGTTCGGACGACTGTCTCTATGTGAACATCTACGTGCCCGTATTAAAAGATCTATCACAGGTCATGCCAGTCATCTTCTTCATTCACGGCGGCGCCTTTCAATATGCTAGTGGTAACATGTTTCCTGATATAGCATTGGCAGACAGGGACGTCATCTTTATCACCGTCAATTATCGTCTCGGTATTTTAGGTACCAACTTTTGAAACTAGTTCGATAAAATTAGTCCTGCTGAATAAATGAGTTTTAAATGCAGGCTTTCTTAGCACCGAGGACGAAGTTCTTCCGGGAAATCTTGGCTTGAAGGACCAAAGTACGGCACTGAAATGGGTAGCTGAAAACATTTTATCCTTTCGTGGGAATCCTAGAAGGATTATTTTGGTGGGTTTTAGCGCCGGTTCCTCAAGCATTCAGTACCACTACTTGTCGCCCTGGAGTCGAGGCTTTTTCCACGGTTCTGTAGGAATGAGCGGAACTACTTTTAATACTTGGGCCACTGCTTACGGCTCTAATCAAAAAGCTAAAAAACTTGGAGCAATTTTCAACTGTCCAACCAATACTAGTAGATACATGATCGATTGTCTGAAAAAAGTTCCAGTACTCACTTTAGTTGGTGCCGAAAAAGAATTTCAAGTAATATTGTAAATTTTTCTACATATCAATAAATATTTTATTAGATGCTTTAAAAATTCATTTGATATATCAGTACTGGCAGTACAATCCGATGGCACCGTTCGCTCCCGTTGTTGAAAAGACTGGCGCTCATCCTTTTATTAGCAAGTCACCAAAAGATATACTGGACTCTAAAGAGGCATATGATGTACCTGCTGTCTATGGGTCTGTTAGCGAGGAAGGCTGTTATACAGTTGCAGGTAATAAATTACTTCCGCTGCGCATGTTGTTGCCCGTTTCATGTTTTTACCAACATAATGAATTGCTCAATCAGAATACGCACCCCACGATAACCTCTTAAAACAACTGAACGACAACTGGTTCGATATTGCGCCGCAAATGATGTATGAAAACAATTTTACTGTGCCAAAAGAGCAACAATATGAGGTAGCGAAAGAAGCCCGACAAAAATATTTTGGTAACAAAACTATTGATAAGAAGACAGTATGGCCATTACTAAATATGGTCACAGATCAAAAATACTTCATAGGTTTTGAGAATGGAGTGAGATTGCAGGCCAAGGCGAATAGGAGTCCGGTTTATTTTTATTATTATTCTTACCGAGCATCTAAGAGCTTCAGCGATGTACTTAGCCGGACAACCAATAACTACGGTATAAAAATTTTCAAAAAATGTTTTTATTAATGTAATTCCAAGAATATTTTTAATTAGTCAAATATATTGATCAGGAGCCTGTCATAGCGACGATATGAATCTCGTCCTTGATGCTTTAGATCAGAAACCACCCAAAACAAAAAAAGATAGAGTGATGCAAAAGTTCTTAATGGATATTTGGGTTTCTGTAGCTTACAAAGGGTTTGTCTATTTCACAATTGTTGATTAAATAATGTTTTGTTTCTTTTAATGAGACATTATTTTCTTAGAGTTCCAGATGTCGGTGTTCAATGGAATCCAGTTGATCCATTAGATCCAGAATTAAAATACCTGCATATATCTGAACCAGGAAAATACAAAATGTCTGGAAGTTCAAATTTTGGTCAGAAAAATTTTTGGAAAAAATTTTTCTTTACTGTATAATTTTAAATTTATTAGTATAACTTTTAAAAGGATATTTGAGAATAATAAATAATGATTTACAAAATTATTTATTATTTTTATTATTATACTCTTGAAACCGTCTCCAAATAATCATTCCTTTCTCTTCGCTGCTACTGCGAGCCGATACTTAAATCCGAGGGAGGAAAATTCACTCCTCTCTCTGTATATCTTGATGTAATGTCGCCTGTAGCAGCAAAAGTGATAAGCTATGAAAAGATAGGCATCAAGCTGTCGCTTTTATAAAATGAAAAACTATTGAGAAAAAAAAATTGTGATAGAGCAGAAATAGGATATGTTCTTGTACATACATGAAAGCTCTAGGTATGGATTGATTGATTCCACAATTGATTCAATGTAATGCACGCTCCTTAACTTGTGAACTCTTTCCTTTAATATTAACAAGAGAATTCGTTTAAAAGATAATAGTCCGCTAATTGAAGAACATTTAGTGAATACAATTTTAATAATATAATAAAAATATAATCATTCAGATGAAAAAAAATTTTTCATTTTAATCAAAAGTAAAATTGTACTTCCAAAAGAGTTTTGCTCTTCCAACTTATCAATTATTCTGCGATTCCAAATAAATCTCTACAAAAGGTGCCTAGAATGTTCGCACCATTATCCAGCTAGTGGTGTGAAAGCATTGATGCACTTGAAGAGCATTGGAAGTTAGAGATGCTCACGTTTGCGTTGTTTTTTTTTTGTCGTAATGGCTTCCTGCGGCTGTAAATCGTTCGAAAAGCTGCTCGTCTGGCGCCACCGTTGCCTTTTTGTTTTCGCACAATTAGCAAGCAACGAGCTTACGCTTATACGTACCTGGATAATGCCGCTTCATTATTCAAGGCATATCGCGTCGATTATAGGCATCGTTTACACGCTTCGAAAATTGCATAATTATCTGGATAAATATTTAAACAAATAAGTTAATTGGAGGAAACGTTAAAAAATACAAGAAAGTGCGAAAATTGTTTCTATTTTGTTGCATAATACCAGTGAAGTAACATAGTAGCATATTCTTTTTTTTACAATGTAAGTTTTACTCTTGTTTTCTTTTAACATGAAAACAATTTTCTATATCTTATATGAGTAGAAAATGTATTATTATTGCTTTTTAGGATTGTCAAGTGGTTAATGCTATTGCTTCAAATTTGCTTAGTTATGTGTGCCTTTGATTCACCGAGAGTTTACACACCTTATGGTACAATCGTAGGTTATTATAAAGTATCTCAGGGAGGTCGAAAATATGAAGCTTTTGAAGGTATCCCATATGCAAAACCTCCGACCGGTGATCTTCGATTTGAGGTATTCATCAAATCATTTTTTCATTCCATAAACTTTTCAAATTTTCTCTTTGAAATAGAATAGAAAATGTATAGGAACCACAAGCTGTAAGTCGATTGAACACGAGAAATCAAATAATAAATGCTACGAAAAAGAGCGATGTATGCGCCCAATACGGTGACGTACCCTCGAGTAAAACCGGCCAACCAGTTACAAAAGGACAAATCGTTGGATCTGACGACTGTCTCTATATGAATATTTACGTACCCGTATTAAATGATCGATTACAGTACATGCCGGTCATCTTCTTCATTCACGGCGGTTCGTTCCAATATGCTAGTGGCAATATGTTCAGCGATATAGCATTGGCAGACAGAGATGTCATCTTTGTCACCGTCAATTACCGTCTCGGAATCATGGGTATCAATATTAATTCTCTTGGATCTATCGTTTTGTATACTGCCATAAATTGATTGCTAAATTTTATTAAGCCGAATAATTGAGTTTTACATCAAGGTTTTCTCAGTACCGAGGATGAAGTTGTTCCGGGTAATATGGGCTTGAAGGACCAAAGCATGGCACTAAATTGGATTTCTAAAAATATACGATCATTTCGTGGAAACCCTAGTCGGATTATTTTGGTGGGTTTCAGTGCTGGCTCCTCAAGTATTCAGTACCACTACTTGTCACCCTGGAGTCGAGGCTTGTTTCATGGTTCTGTTGCGATGAGCGGAACTGTATTCAATCCCTGGGCCTATGCCGATGCTTCAGCTCAAAAAGCTAAGAAACTTGGAGCTATCTTTAATTGCCCGACCAATAGCAGTCGACTAATGATCGATTGTCTAAAAGAAGTACCAGCGCTTACTTTAGTTGGAGCCGAAAAAGAATTCCAAGTAATACTGAAACTGACTTTTTTACTTGTCCCTAAATATTTTATTGAAATGTCTAATAATTTAATCGTTGTATCAGTATTGGCAATATACTCCTGAGGCTCCATTTGCGCCTGTCATCGAAAAAACTGGTGCTCGCCCGTTTATTAGTAAATCCCCGAAAGAAATTCTGGATTCTAAGGAGGCATATGATGTACCTGCTGTCTATGGGACTGTCAGCGAGGAAGGCTGCTCTCCTGCTGCAGGTTTTCGTTACTTTTTCTTTTGTTTTAAATATAATGCTACGCTTTAGTTAACATATAAATTACTCGTTTAGAATATACTCACGATAATATTTTGAAAGAACTAAACGATGATTGGTTTAAAATTGCGCCACAATTGTTTGAATGCAATTTTACTTTATCGAAAGAGCAGCAATATGAGGTGTCGAAAGAAGCTAGACAAAAGTATTTTGGTAACAGAACTATTGACATGACAACGATAGGACAGTTGATAAAAATGCTCACAGATCAGAATTATTTCATTGGTATTGAGGACGGTGTAAGACTACAGGCCCAAGCCACTAAAAGTCCAGTTTATTTTTATTACTACTCCTACCGAGCCTACCAGAGTTACAGCAACAAACTTAGTCGGTCAAATAAGAATTACGGTATAAAATCTATTAAAAAACTTGTATACTGATATATTACAATATTTTTGATTTATTAAGTATAATAATTAGGTGTTTGTCATACTGATGATATGAACTTGGTGCTTGAGGGTCTAGATCAGAAACCACCTAAAACAAAAAAAGATAGAGAGATGCAAAAGTTTTTAACGGATATGTGGGTGTCTGTAGCTTATAGAGGGTTCGTACATTTTAGAATGCACAATTACTGGATTAAAAAGGTTTTGTTTTAAATAAAATATATAACGTTTTAGAGTACCAGATGTCGGTGTCCAATGGAACCCAGTTGATCCATCAGATCCTGAAATAAAATATCTGCATATTTCCAAACCAAGAAAATATAAAATGTCTGGAAGTTCCAATTTCGGTCAGAAAAATTTTTGGAAAAAATTTTTCTTTACTGTATGATTTTGTATTTACATGCGAAAGAACCTTTGAAGTAATATTTTAAAATAATAAATAATATTTTTACAAAATTCAGCCTCTAAATTTTAAAGGCGTTGTAATTATTAGACAAGTAGTTTTCCTGTAGGTGTTATTGAAAAATTTAATTATTTTTGCGTATTGATAAGATGAAGTCGCATGGCAACTTAAATAAAAAGAATAATTTAAATATGCACTATCGATAATTACAACTCAAAAACTATTGCTCTATACTTGAATTCGTTTGTAGATAACTATTTTCGATTAAAAAAAATATCCACTAGTATACCTTCCCTATTTTATTCCTTCTGTAACCCGCAATCCAAAACGTTAAAAAAGAAATCCCAAACTAAAATCCTTCAGCCCAGAAGCTAATCGTAGACACCCGATCGGCTTGTACCTTCCCTCGGTAAGAACCTCAGAAGTCGAATATAAACCCAACAGTCAACTACTGCTAAAAAAAAGAGTAGCTCGCGCTCTCTGAAATCATCCGCGGTGCATCAGTAGAGCGCAAGAGAGAGAAAGAGAGAGGGAGCAAGACCCTTCGGTCACGATCCGGAATCGCGCGAGGTCGACCTCATCCCGGATAAGTCGTCGTGCGCGCACGTATCCCGGTGTGTAGGTGCCCAGCGCGCGCGAGAGAGTAAATTCCACAGCTCGCGAAGAAGCTCCTCGCTCCTCCATCCCTCCTCTTTCTTCCTCTTATTGCTCGCTTTACGGCTTTAACCCCCTCAAGGATGCACGAGCGGACGTGCGCTCTTAAATCTCTCGCGCTGCTCTCGCTTCTATCTCGCGGCTCCGCGCTCTCTGCTCTCTTTGCAGCCGAGCTGGACGCGAGAACACGTATACAGGCGCCTTGTGTATCTCTCCCAGCTATACGCGAAATGCACTCATTGTTGAATGCGAAAACGCGCCCGGTATCGTCGGATCGCCCTCGAAGGAGGATACAGCTTTGTTTTTACGTTTTCGTTGCCCTGCTGAAGGTATAGTCTGATTTTTCACGATGCGCGATACGCGGGCTGTTGAAATTTCGAATGCCATTATGAACGTTTCTTAATTCGCTCTATAAAGTTATAACGGCGATTGTAATTCAAGAGTCTTGACTTTCGAAAAGGCACGGCCCGTATCAGATCGAAAATTCGAATTGCTTAATTCGCTCGCGTAGCCACGACTCAATCACCTCACCTGGCAAGCCGAAATATCCCGTACCATATATATAACACGGGAGTGCCGAAAACCGGCTAGATCCACACACAGGCTCTTTTGTTCGGCTCGTGCGCTCGCGGTTTTCATCTCCCTCTTGAAATACCTTATATACCGGTCGTGCGGATTTTCTCGGCTATTCGTGCGAGCGCTCGCAAGAGAGGGAGAGCCAACGAACTCAGGAGGTCCGAGAGGAGAAGAAGTCACGAGCTCCGCTTCTTTATCGCGATCCCCCCGCGAGAGCGAGCGACCTTTTCTCTTCGGCTTCTTTCAGCCGGCCGAAGAAAACTGCTGACTCCCCCGGCAATGTATATATTATAAAGCACGAGAAAAACGAGAGCGTGCCTAATTAAAAAAGAATCCGCTCGCCGGCTCTCTCGCGTCATTCCTCGCCCGTCTCTATACGTATGCATTCCCTTCGGAGCCTTCATCGTGACTCGGCGCGACTGCGCCTCGCGAAAAAGAAACAAGGGAAAGGACGAAAATTGCCGCGAGTTCGTCTCGTCCCCGTTGCAAAAGCGAGAACGATTTCTTCTGTATAACGATATATATACACTTTCAATAATGGAACCGAAGCGGCGTTTCGCTTCGTGCGCCCTTACCGTATAGCGCGCAGCCGTTCGTGCTCCGAATTGTGAGATCACGTGTGTCCAATCAGCGGCGCATGCATCCGTATGATAGTTAGGCCTTGTACGGACCAATGAGAAAGTCGGTACTACGCGCTGTACTATCACCGATGCTTCGTTTCTCCGCGTAACAATCGCTCGGCTCCGATCTAAATCGAAGATGCTTCGAGAGGCTGGCTCGGGGGCTTGTTAGCTTAGCGGCGAGTCTTATCACGCTCGCCTGGCTCTGTACCGTTATGCGCACAGCTACTACTTCGGCAAGCTGTATAGTCTTGTAACTTCGTCTCTTCATTGTCTTGTTCTCATCGGGGGTCTCTCTCTCTCTCTCGTGCTTCTTCTTTTCTCGTGCCGCACGAAGTTTTCGGTTGATCTATCGTGGCGAATGGTACCTTTCGAGAGTGCTATTATCGAGATTTTAAAAATTCAGGCCGTAACTCTCGCGCGAGCTCAAAAGTGGATGTGCCATTATTGTTCCTTTACTTGCCGCAGTTGCGCCGAACGGTGGAGCCGTTTAAAGCCTGAATTCGGGCGTTTACGAGCCCGGCAATTACAGTATCTCATGCCGGTAGAATTCGGCTCGTAGTTACTTTTCAAGAATGCAATTTCATTCCGCGAAGGAATCTTTGTGTAAAGTTTACAAGGAATCAGCGGATGTTGCCAAAAATTACAGTGGTACACCGAGGATACTTCATCAATACTCCCCGAATATACCTTCACCGAATCGAATTAAAAGTCCTCGGCAAAAATAAACGCTCGGAATAAACAAAGTCATAGATTAGCGTGATAACATTGTTAAACTAGTCTCTCCTCATTAAGAACGCACGGGACCAAAAAGACCGGGACGGCAATAAGAAAGAGCGTCATCTGCAAATTAGTCCTCGTCCCTTCAATGCCGCACGCAGGAACGACAATGCAAACTCGCGCTGAAGCAGACAAAAAAAAAAGTAAAAGACGAAAAAGAAGAGCAAACGAAGGCAAACAAACGCGCTCGCGTATACACGAATTTCGGCGTTGTAACGTTTTGTGGAAACAATCAGCAGCTCGAACAAGGATATATGAATGCATAAGCAGCGCGGTAGCCGTGCGCAGCATCCAGTGCCCTGTACTCCTGTATACCTCCTCTCGTTTTTTGCGCCTCGTCCTCCGCACGCCCTCAAAAGACGCCGCTCCCGCACACACTCGGCTGCTTTTCGTGAGAAGGAGAATATAAAGGGCGGAGAGGAAGGAAGGAAAGAACGGAGAGAAAGAGAGAGCGAGAGAGAGATAAATACGAGCGATGTCGTGCGGAGCCTTAATTCTCTATCCTCCTCTCCTCTTCCTTCGCTTCTTTTTGGCCTCGCGCGTGCGCTCTTATCTCGTGCGCGCGGTCTTTCGGGCCGGACAGCAGCGCGGATATATATTCCCTCTCTCTCTCCCGGATCCCCGCAGGGAATTCCAGGCTTTTTTGCGCGCTAGAGGAGCTGGCTCTCTCGCACGCGCGCGCGAGCTATGAGATAACGATCTTAGCGCGGAACGATCGAAATCGCACGGAGTTTGGGATTTCGCGGATCGGGGGTAATTAAGGCGGCTGTATAGGAACGCGCCTGAGCGGGACGAAACGATGCAAAAAAGCCCGTGTACTACACGAGCGGGGGCAGTTGTGCCTCGACGACACATTGTTCGAATAGCGCACCTGGTATGTCGTGTAATTGCCACTCTGGGAATCTCGTTCTCTGCCGATTTTCGCGATGCTTTTCGTGAGAGGACACACTTGTGACCCTTTTTCACTTTAGACTACCCAAGCTTTCATCCTCAAAATTCATCAAACCGGTTAGCCGACGATAACCAACGTCTTGGACAATCTGTTAATCTCCTCAGTGAAGCTGCGATCCACTTAACCCGTCTCTCCTAAAAGCCCTGTAATAACACACATCCCGATAAAGCTCGGCTCTCTCTCTCTCACCTCTACTCGTCAATTAAAAGCCCCGCTGCGATCCAGCGCGGCGCCATCGCTCGGAACTTACGGCGCTCGGCAACCGGAACGGAATGTGCGCACTCCTCGCGCGCTCGCGCGCGAGCAGCCTCTGGATAACCGGTTGCCATGCCGCCTCGTAAGCGCGGAGAGCTACGTTCCGGTCGCGCGGCGAGATTTTTGACGGAACGAGTGGAGCTACGATCGATCGGTATACCCTCAGGGGGGGTACACACGCAGCAGTTTGCACTTAGCCGAGCGTTCCAGGCTGACGCGCGTTGTATATCGCGCATTTATCAAGCGCCGCCGCGCTGCTTTGCCTCTGTGCGTGTGTGTGTGTCTGTGTGTGTAAGTGTGTGGATTTGTGTGTGAGTATGTCCATACGTGTGTAGATATACGTCGCCTATCCGGCGACTTGTCGGATTAATGTTCCGAGGCGGTGTGCTTTATTTCTTCTTTTCCCTCTCTCTCTTGCTCTTTCTTGCTCTCTCTCTCTCTCTCTCTCTCTCTCTCTCTCTCTCTCTCTCTCTCTCTCTCTCTCTCTCTCTCTCTCTCTCCCTCTCTCTGTTGTGCGCGTATAGAGAGAGCGGAAAAGAGAGAAAGAGAGAAAGAGGAGGGCTTTTTATCGCGCCCGCCGATCGCTCACGCCGTGGAAGCTGCGAGAGCCGAATTCACGAAAAGGATCTGCGCTGAGAGTGCGCCTTACGGATTCTGATTGCACTGTGGGCTTTGTGAAGATGCAGTTACAGTGCGTATTTATAGTACGTGCATTGCTATTATCTAAGTTTTGATTGAAAATATTTTTGTAGTAAAGTTACAACTTTATTCGGAAATTTGTAAAATAAAATGTCATGCAGGCTTTATATTTGCAAAATCAAATTTTTTTTCAAGTACAAGTTAAAATTATTCAAATACGATTACTTGTTTTTGAAATCCATTGAAATTTGACCGAAGCGTCACTAGCAATTAAATCTCCTATAATCCCGAGCAAGCAACTCCAAGAGACCACTACTTCTCGGTCGTAATCAACGTGCGCGCGTGCAGCCTCGAAAAAGGCAAGTTGTACTCCGCGGGAGTGCGAGAGCTGCACGAGGAACAAAGGAGAAAGATAGAGGTGGATCCTCTCGGACAACACCTGCTGTTCACGGCATTGTCTTCTCTCTCTCTCTCTCTTTCTCTCTCTCTCTCTCTCTCTCTCTTTCGCTCTCTCTCTCTCTCTCTTTCTGTTTTTCTCTTTCTATCTCTCTCTTGCTCTGTCTCGTCTCGTTCGCTCGACGACGACTGTCTCCTCCTCTCCGCACGCCCGTCCGTGTTTTCTTCTCGTCTCGCCGTTCTTTTATCCCTGTCGCTTGGCCGAGCAAAACAGGCCCCGCAGAAGGGCGCTGGAACACTGGTATATACAGCCGGCGGCCGTCTAGTCCCGTGTGTATATCGCCGATCGCGTGATATGTGTTCCAAGTGACGTCGGATGTTATAAAGTCAGAGCTCCGCAGGCTTATCGCTTTCGTTTCTGCCCGGACTTTTCCAACTTTCTTTTTGCCTGGCTTGTAGCGGATTTTTAAGGAGCTTAAATGGTTATCGTCGTTTTTAGTTTGACATTTTTGTTGGGATACTTTTGCGGGATCACTCGTGAAATTTACGAATTTTGTTAGGTAATTATTACTGTCTGATTTATGAATAACAGCAATTTCAAGATGCATTATTGCAATCACTGCCCGCATACTGCTCATAATTGAGACCAACGTGCGTTTAGAGAAAAGCTGAGCGCGAACTTTAAGAACGCATGCACGCACGCATGAAAGGAATGAGCGTAAAGGCTCTTATGAATCCACGTATCAATGGCCACGCCTAGAAAGTGTCTCATGGGGGTCATTACGGTGATTTAGAATCATTTCGCAACTTCGTTATTTTTCCCCAGCTGTCCCCTAATATACAACTATCCCGCCGTCATATTTCACGCGATTTTATTGTTGCGTGAGAGAATCGTGAAATCAAAATTGCACGCGCGCTCGCGCGCTCTCGTCAATTGCGCTATCCGCCTGATGAGCCGGTGCGCTCGTGAAAGCAACCTCTGGATCTCGTATTCATAGAGGTGGCTGCTTGCAAAGTTATTAGAAAATTGCTAAAATATGATGAATGTGATTAATAGGCTGGGAGAAAGCTCGCGCGTGGAAAGCCGGCGCGAGGTGACTTTTTTGCGAAAAACAATTCGCCATAGAATTGGAATTTTTTAAGAGGCTCACGGCGTTAATTTAGCGACGAGATTTATTAGGACTTGCGCGCGCGGAGATTTAGTGCGTGTAATTGATTGCAACTTTTAAAGCTAATTTATCATAATGAGCCTGCTTTGTACGCGATTGCGCGTGAAAATTCATATTTATAGCCAATTATGGAGATCTACTGATTGAATGCACCAATAAATTATCTCTTACAAAAATATACTCTAAAACACACACACTTGCAAAATGCATTCAAAATTCTAACGAAATCTTTCACTTTCTGTTTCAGCTTACAAAACTCAAAGCAATGCTTCAGCGACGTACCTGAACTCTTGGAAGCAGCCGCACCAGGATGGCACACACTCCTATCCTCAGGAGGCTACCACACGCCTGAAGGGGCTTTTTCACTCCGGGGAAAGAGCGAGAGAGGCGCGAGGGTGGGAATGAGCTCGTAGCTCATCATGTTCAGCCAGCGCAGATCCAGCACACGAGCCCCGCTGCTGTGTTCGACAAAACTTGGAGCGCCTGGACTTTGCCTCTTTGGATTTTACGCTGCTGCGCTGCTGCTGCTGTTCGTCAATTGCAGCCATGTCGGGGCCGATCTCAATTCGGAGTTTGTTAAGGGAAAAAGTGAGTTTTGGTTTGTTATGTTTCGTTTTTTTCTATGTCTAGGCGTAGGAGAGAATGAAATATCTATTTTTTACATTAGTTGTGTAAGTAATGTGTTTACTGTTTTTAAAATATTTTTTTGGTTTAAAAATAGTAAACTTTGCGTAAGATTTTTATTATAAGATTTATGTTAAGCTTAATTTTAAGTTACATTGGGAACATCGGTATACAGATGCGAAATATTTAAATTTTAATGCTTTTAATTGTAAATATCTGTTTCATTTAATATTGTTTTGAAAAATTGTGTAACCATTATTTACAGCAAGCTCAAATGACTCCAAATCCAACAGTAAGATGACAAATTGAGTCTTAAGAATCTGAATTCTAAAACTAACTCAACTCCTCCGCGTCACATTTCCATTAAAAAAAAATCAGACTCTCCTTCTTCAAGCCCAACCTTTTAATACAATGCGTACACAACTAGACTTTTCGTGTACCACAAACTTTTACGCATAAGAATACGTATTCAAATTTTCGAGAGTGTGCCTCAACTGTCTCCGAGCGCTCGTGGGTGGTGTTTTTCAATATGCACGAACCCTTTTTTTCTCTTTATCGTCCCGCTTTTCTTACGCGCGTGTCATACAAAAATACCGTTTATCCACCCACGACGAGAAAAAAAGGTAACAATAATTACGCGTGCCGCTTCTCAAACTGTCGCGCGCTGAGCTCGCCTCTTTCGGAGCTTATATTAACATTATGCCCGCTCGCATTTAGAAAGTCAATGGACTTTCCGTGCTCCGGTATATTACACGGGTCGAAATAAACGAGTCGTTTTACCGTCTTTTAGGAGAGCACGGTAAACACAGTCGTAAAAAATCCCGAGCGATACTTAAGATTCGAAAAATTGCATTTATACGCGGCTCGTATCGTATAATTTTTAATTTATTCGCCAGTAAGAAAAAGGAAGTCAAAGACTCGATCGAATTAAAGCTCACATAAATTTAATGACGAAACGCTCACTTTGATTTACTTTTTACCCACTCGCAAAAAGTTTCCATGCAAATTCTCATTTAGAAACATACACGCTCATAAAGTATCGCATAAACCATTCCCAGCGAACTTAGCCTCTCAACCGACCGACTAAAAGCTACCTAAAAGTCATTTTCAGCAACGGTATATAGGTCGATCGCGCCATCAAGCCGATAAGCGGCGCATTTACAAGTCGATAATGCCTCGCTCACACACCCGCGGCAATCCCATGTGTTTTCCGCCGCCCGAGAAATTTCAAATGCTAATAAAACACACAGCGCGCACGACCTTTATACATACCATCTCGAATTCAGCAGCCGGCAGCTAAATAAACGCTGATTAAATCGAGCAGCTCGAGTCCAGCTCCAACTGAAGCAGCCCATTGAGGAGCGTTCGGTCTTAGAAAGTCAGCGAGACGCAGCTTAGATCTCGTGTATCGCTCATCTGAAGGTAGACGGGGAAGTCTCTTGGAAATGCGTGGGTTAGGACTGGCACACACGTGCATGTATGGGGCAGGGCGTGACCCAGATGGAGCGAGAATTACCATCGTGCTGGCTTTTTCGAGCTGATTTAATGGCTATTTTCAAGCAGGTTATGTATAGGGGCGGGTTTCGCGCCGAAATTGTTTATTGCGCTTAGAGTATAATGAGAATGGTTGGTTGGGTTTTCTTTTTGGTCGAGGTGCAAGGTAGAGTCTGGTTGGTTTGATGAATGGGAATTATTGAAAATTTTATCGGGCTGTTATTGATTGTGAGATTAGTGTGCTTTAATGCTGTGGATCATAGGGATTTTAGATCAGGGATAATGGTAAGCCGTTTGAAATCGATAAATCTTGCATCATGAATAGATCTAAATGTAGAAATGCACGTTACTTTGAGATTTTTCTTCAAATCGTGACAGTTTCTTTTACAGTTTTAAAATGCAACTTCTCAAATTAAACTCAAACTTGAATAAAAGTTGACGTAGCGCTCAATAAACGTAAAAGCTTGAAATACTTGGGTTAACTTTATACACCTTCAATAAAGACGTCTTAATAATAATCCATCAAATAAAAAAACCAAGCACCGATCTTATATTGCCACTCTTGTAAAAACAAACCAGAAACCCCAGCAATAAAGCAAAGATTAAAAGGGACGGCTTTCCAGCCCGTCGAAGATCCACGCATACGTCAGCTCGTTCGCACCCGAAAAACCAGGCCCCCAGGTATCGCGCACTCACAGCTTCATGAAAATGCAGCTGCTCACGTCGACAATTATCCTTTTTTTTCGCGACACGCGCGCTTCGGACCTCGGCGATTTATGCTCCGTGCGTATAATCCGGAATGCGAATCGAATTCCCGAGCTAACAGGGTAGATAGAATTTTTTGCCAGCCCGAGCAATTTATATCTAATGGGGCATTATAAAGTATTTTTGCCGTGATCGGGTCCGAGCCGGCGACTATGCGATTATGGAAATGAAGCTGACTCGTTGTTTAACGGGATATAAGAAACAGGAGGCGTGAGTCATTGATTCTTCTTGCGATAAAGCAACGAAATTGAATTGTTTGCGCACCGACAGATGCTTAAAATTACTCAATCACACTGTTTTTTCGCGACAAACAGTTCGATTAACGAATTCCAACGCTATGACTTTATACAATATCAAAACCAGTCGTTCACCTGGTTAATCAACTTACGCACTAAACAGCTCACAAAATGATCTCCCGTAAAAGCAGCTCTCGGAAAAAATAAAGCACATATCCCAGCGTTTCCTCGCATAAATTAACCTCCCACCTTATTTACAAATTCTCCGCGAAGCTTCTCACGAGCGAGGCCATCGACTCACGCACATACACCGACACTCAAGCCGGCTCCTCTTGCACGCGATTGCGCCGACTCAGCATCATTTCCAGGCTGTCCCGAGGGGCCTCCCGAAAGCTTATATGAAAAAGATAAATGCCTCCGAAATATAAAAGGCTTTTTAGGGCCTTAAAAGCGCGCCCCGCCCCGTATATACCCAATAGATAACGGGCCCTCTTCTTCTTCTTCTCTTTCCCATCCTCCTCTCCTTCGCCCCTCCAGCGCTCTCGTGTACGTGATAAGGGAACGTCCATTAGCCGCTTCTCTCTCGCTCGATTCTCTATTTACGACAAAAGAAGCGGAGAGCGCGCGTTTTGCGATAGCCGCGTTATTAAATTTATTGCGACCATTAGCGGTTCTTTCGCGGATGAAGGGGGGGACACTCGCAATTAAGATGTCGCAGGGGAGATTGGGGATTAGGCAGAGCGCGATTCCACGCGCCGTAAAGTAGACCTGTAATTAGCTCGCTCTCTCTCTCTAGCGTGTGTGTGTCTAACTATACGTTTGTTTACGGTCGATCGCCCCGCCAAGCCAGAGAGAGAACGAGATCTATCGGCTCATGATGGCATTGAGTAACGGATAGCGGCCTCTTGTCGCTTATATGTGTACAGGGCGGGAAAAAATTGAGATTAGCGCAGGGGGACGTTAATAACGCGCTTTATATATACGCGCGTGCGCGCCGTGTCACGTGGGCGCGCTATTACGGGCTAGATTTGCGATCGGCTTTGTCGAGAAATGAGTAATTATATTGGTAACATTGCCCAGCGCGTGCAAAAGGTTCGAATTTAGATCCGCGCCGTAAACCGCGCCGCGAATAAAAGTAACACCGCGAGCAAACACACGCGCATTCATCAAGCGATATGTACCCGAGCAGCGTTCGATGTTTAAACGGCTCTTGTCCTGCCGAGCGCTCAGCAAATCGCGCTACTCCCTTATTCTTCCATTTGCATCTCTCGGCAGCGCGCAAAAAGACAAACGCGTCGGTGGACAACAGCGAAAAACTGACGCGGCATTCTTCAAGCGGGGGGGCTAGTGATTAATCGCGCGCTCGGCGGAGCGCGAATTCGTCGGGCGATCATCGATTCATCCGCTCTCTCTTGGCAATAAGAGCATCTCGACTTTTCAATTACGCAGAAAATAACCGCGACGAATCGGGCTTGCGCTCTTTCGTCTTGGGTGGCTGTATCCTTCTCGCTTGCTTCTTTTTCTCGTTGCATCGCGACTCGTCGATCTCACTCCGGGATCGATCTTTGCATCTCTCCTAAGGAAATAAAGCTGTGTATGTATATATACGCTTGTATATATGGAGCGGCGAGCTGTGGTCTCTCATACTTGGGCATAAATATAATCCGAGCCTTTATCTACACGTCTTTTTTGCGCATAACTATGTGTTTGTGTTTCTCGGTATCGCTCGCACCTATATACCTCCGCGTTTATCTCTCTCTTTCTCTAGGCGCGAGCCTCGCTTGTTTGTACGGGGCCGTTCTGTAGATTGTTTAATACACGGCACCAGAGATATCGCCGGGTATTAATAGCTTATATAGGTACGCGATTAAGTGTACATCGTACGGTACACGCGGCCAGGGAGGAATTCAGGGTCCAAAAGTATAATAAGCAAACTATCGGGATCGCTATTTCACTCTGACCTTGCCCAGCTGACGCTCCACTTGATTGACTCAATTGCCGCGGTATTATCGCTCTGCAGAGATACTCTCGCGTATGTATATATACCGATCGCTCGGTCGCGGCCGGATTGAGATGTCCTCGTCGATTGCCAAAGAGCCCACTTACCATTACCTTTCTCTTGCCGTTTTCGCGTCTGTATGCGAGTATGAGTTACGAGCACTGTGACGATATTTCACGCGCGAGTTTTCTCTCTGTTATACAGTCGACGGGCCGATGTCCGAGCTATATACGCGAGGTCGATGTTATTGGCCGAGCTCTACTGGCTCGCCCTGCAATATTGTAGCTCTTGTAAGACTGTTTGTAGGGGACATTGGTACCGTAGGGATCGTTTGAATTTTAATGTTATTGTCGCGACTGCTCGTTTTAGAAGTTTCGAGCGGAAAGCAAAATGTCGGGTAGTAACAATGGCTGACTGGACAATTTATACGCGCGATAACTTACTTGGACCTATAAATAATAAATGAACTACTATAAATATGAAACGTGTATATTAAATCCGAACGAAAATAACATTTCGGTCCCGATAAAACCGCCGATTAATTATCGACTCGAACAATTTTTTAAACCAGTTATTCAAAGAACAAAAAGAGAAGCACGTAAAACCGATAAAGCCTGTCAACCGGTCGGAAAAGAGCGGACTGATACCTTCATTAAATCACCCAACGAAAAAAGAAAGAAAAAAAACAAGCTTCGACCGATCCGAGATCACTTGATTTTACTAATCGAGACAAGTGGCCGGGACACTTGTAAAATATGCCGGGAAATCGGAGAAACGATCTCGCCTCTCTCGCGCACGCGCACAGGAGGGCAACAGGTGTACACACTCTTCCCCCTTTCAACCTAAGCGAGTCTAGTGCAGCGCGATCGAAATCAGTCGGAGAAGAAAAAAGAAAGAGAAAGAGCGAGATATGGTCCGAGTCGGATTTTTCGATGAATCATTGCGCGCCCTCTGACAGCTGAAAAATCGTTCGGCTTATTAGACGATTTCAGATCGGGCGCGCTTCGCTCGTGGAATGCCCCCGCGATGTTAATTTCCGATAGCGCGCGGGTCTCGACTTTGCTTTTAATATATTATACGTATAATAAAGAGTGGTTAGGGCCGGCTTCGTGGAGACGCGGGTTATACATTTTCGTGAGTGCTTTTTGTCGGAGGGCCCGGAGAGCAGAGTGTTAAGTCATCGCGAATAAAGAGAGGATCGATCGTTGTTTTAATGGAATTTAATGGGTTGATGTGTACGTAGTCGTTAACGGATGATTCGAGGCTGTATGAGGGATTCGATTGGGAGTTGGAGATTCGGATTGGAATTTCGTATTACGGAACGAGATTTTGAAGAGAGAGAAAAAGAGCTAACTGTACTTGAATTCCATAATCATAATCTTAATTACGGAATCTGTATAAAGATTGCGGTTGAAGTAGGCTTTGCACGCTTGGTAAATTATGTATCGTAACAGAATTACGTTAACTTATTATTTATCAGTGTTAATTATTCTAAGATCTCTAATAACATTCCAACCACGAATCAATCCAATCCAAAAACCACTCAAAAACTCACAAGCGTCAATACAAAAAAACCCTCACATTTCTAAACACGCGTGAACTTCCCCTTAACCCAGCACCAGGCCGCTTTTTCTCACGCATCACCGTAGCATGCAAATGAAAATTCGCGCGCGACCGGCGGCAGATGGCCTTCCGGGTTCATGAGAACCCACGCGAGCTGCAGCCGGACGAGTCTGTGTCTATATTAGAGTTTTCAATTTTTTTCTTTCCACCGACCGGACTGACCGTGCCCGCTTGGCTACAGTTGATAGATCACGGGTGTAAGCTATAGTGAAGACGTTAGAGGACAATGGGAGAGAAGAAAAGTCGGTCGTAAAAAGTGCAGCTCGAATGCGGAATGGAAAATCGAATAATTTCGAGCGAATGGGATGCTGGCGTGAGAAATATGAAAGGCGGAAATCTATTTCACTTGTATATATAGCGATCCATTGTTACCTTCTTTCAGCCATTCAATTTCTGAGATTATGTATTCGCTCGACTTAGATTTACAATACAGGTATATACTTGTTGTTTAGTTGTTTGTCCAAAAGCTGTTTTTCTTGGATAATTTAAAGTAGGGCAAGACTAAAGCTCGAATATAAATTAAACAGTTCGTTATGCAAATCCAAGCGAGCTCTTCTTTAAATTCAACCAGTTCTCACGAGTATTCCTAAACTTTTGTTTTTCCCAATTAACATCCATTAAAAGTACTCCGACCCACTGAACTACACGAAATCCACGAGCTAGCCAAAAGCAGCCCGAGGAAAACAATTGATCCAGCGTCGAAACTCGTGGGAATAGCGCATTTCTTACGTGACGTCAGTGTCTTGACATTCCGTCTTCTTTTCGATTTCTTTCGCCGCTCCGAGAACGGCGCGAATGAAAACAAACGATCTCCGCGCGCGAGCCTGCGCCGCCTTAATTGCGCTGTAATTGTTACGTACATACACGCTCGTAGGCATCCACATAACTATCTTGTACCCGCGGCTTTCTCACCCCCCGTTCGTCCGTTCTCACGTGACTACTTACCCCCTCGGATTCGGCGAAAAATCCCAGCCTGCTCCTTTTTCGCAGCTGAAAATTTATCGTCCTCGGAAGCGTTTAAACTCCTTCATCCGAGCTGTATCGTACAATTAAAACGATACCACATGCCGCAAATGCATAAGACCTCGTTAAAATCCCATCCCAAAAAGCCTCCCGTCAAAAGTGCATTTCCCACGTGGCTCACTGCTCTCGCTCCCAGAAACAGCCTCCGCACCAAAAAGATCCCGTCGCGAAGATTCCCCAACGAATGTTTTCCTACTCTACCCCCGCGCCGCCGCCTTTCCACAAAGAAGAATTACCTATACACCCGGCTCATCAGAAAAAAAGCGCATCCTCCTCAGCGCCGCTCGGGATTAGCCGGGCCCGGTGCCTGCCTTACGCGGAAAAGCCAGCGGGGCGCGAACGCGGGCCACGAGCTATCGATACACACTCGCGCGCACAATGGGCGCCTCCACGAGGGCCGGACAAAGGAGCGGGCAGAGGCTCCTTTTTTGCATTCGCCGCCAGGTGGACGTGAGTCAAAGGGACGCGAATAGAGGATTCTTAACGAGATTCTTATGAAGTTCTCGGCAGACGCATTCCTGCAGTGCTTTCTTTCTCGAAGGCAGCCCCCCTCCCTTATCGAGATCATTAAAAGCGATAATTTAAGAGGTTGGGAGGGCTGATGATGATGGCTGGGATAGATAGATGCTGAAGGAGGCCCTCTCTCTCTCTCTCTCTCATCGATCTTGCTCTCTTTGGATGATTTTTCAGATGTATTATCGGCCGCGCGCGCGCGCACGCTCTCTTTTAATTTGTATCGAGCGGAGGATGATGGAGAGCCGAAGGTCCGATCGTGACTTTGAAAGGGTATCGGCAGCGTTCTTTTATTCGAGGCATTGTCGGGGCTTTGATTGTCTGTCAATAGTCAGTTCGTTATAAATCATAAATTTTTTACGGATCTTATTTAAACCTGAAAGTGGTTCAACTCCAACAACAGCCAAATGTTGTCCGGCTTAAATTACACTTGTCGACTACTTTAACGAATAAAACAAAAATGTTCAGAAACTACTTATCAACGCTCACTATTAAAAATCTCATCAGAGCAAAATCCACTATTAAACCTCGATCAATCGCCGACAAGACCCAACTCGGCGCCAATTCCTCGTCTCACTTTTGGTCATACCCGGCGCATTAAAGCCACATTAACCAGCGCGCCATTCTCGGCGTAACGCCGCGGTTCAATTTCAATCTTTGCGCACGTGCAAACCTCGCTAGGTATATGCACACACGCAAATTACAGCCTCGTTAAGGACAATTTATACCCGTCCAGCGCTCGCTCGTTGCAATTTGCAATTACAGCCCGAAAGTTTATCGGCGCGACGAAAGCCGCCCGATCGGATAAATCAGAGCTTGCGCGCGTCGCGCCTTAATTTATGGACTGTTTTGGCATTGTAAGACACGTGTACTCGGCTTTTAATATATATACATTGTCCGAGGCCCGCGCGTTTATCAATATTCATAAACGAGCGCGCGCGTGGCCTGCGTTTCATTCGCGTGTTTGCGATTATGCGCGTACGCGCTGCCGCCGCGCTCGTGAATCATATCTTGTACATTGTCATTCGATTTTAATTACGAAGAGCCGAGCGCTAATAGGAGCGACTCCGGCGAGCTTGTGTACGCGGTGATTTAATGAGAGTAACATTGAAACGCAGATTAAAAAAGAAATCGAATTGGAGGCTCTAGCAACAATGCTGTGGTTGTTACGATCGCTGAATTACGGAACATTATTTTAATACTGCCCGAAAAATTTGTGTCCCAGCGTTTTTTTAAAAATAAACTCACCGCGCGCACCTTCGAAAAGCCCCGGCTCTCCAGGAGATAAAAAGCGGCCGAGCCAGAGGCGAATATTCAATTTTCTCGGCAATCTCCATTCTCGTCCCTTAATTTACACTCGCGCGCGCTGTTGTTTAGCGGCGGCGCTTCTCGCGCGAAAATTAAGGACGGCCTCGAGGTAGAGAGAGGAGAGAGAATTTCAGGGAGTTAATAATCGCTCGGACGCGCCGGCCCGAGGGTCGGACAAGAGAGTAAAGAGCCGGCCTCTCGCGTGCCCTCTCGCTTCTCTCGAGAAATCCTCGCTGTAGTTTCTTTGCCGAGAGGCTGCGCTACACTGCCAGAGAGTTTTTGGAATGTGGTTTATTCATTTTGCTTCGAAAAGCTTTTCAGAGGTGCGCTGGCTGAAGTGAATTTCAAAATTGTTGATGAATTCACGCGTGTTGGTAAATTAGAAACGCTGCGAATTATTGTTCTTCTGCGAAGTAATGCTTATTTAAAATTCAAATGCACCCGGTTAAATCATAGCCACAGACTGCTACATATGCAAAAAAGCTCTTATATCTCTATCGCACAGCCGAGTACCTAAACCCGCGCCATAGCCTCGGCAGCAGTTAGTAAAGTGTCAGTACCTAGAAACTCAACGCGTAAAAAAGCCCGAGCCGTATATCCAGGCGCGCATACACAGCCGCGGAAGAAAAAAGTCCAAAAGAATTTCTCCTTTCTCGCGCGGCCAGGGAGACACGCGTTCGTGGAGGGGAGAAAAAAGAAAGGACATCCAGCAGGAATTGCGATAAAGCGCGAGCAAAAGGGATAAACGAGTATAGCGTACAATATGGCCGATAGACCGTAAGCCAGTACAGAGAGCAGAAAACGAGAAAGAAAGAAGAGCATTTATCTGCAGGTATATATACGTAGGTACGCGCGAGCGAGAGAGAGAGAGAGAGAGAGAGAAAACGAAGAAGGAAAGGTCCCGAACGCGCGCGAAGGGAGAGAAAAGCAATTGTGGAGCGCCGGAGGTGGAAGAAAGAGAGGAGAACAAAGCGCATTCCACGTGCCGTCATTTGTTCCTTGTCCAGTCTCTCCTTCTCTGTCTCTCCTTCGTGCGTTTATGCCTCTACTTGTTCGATCCGAGAGAGAGAGGCGAGCGTTATCATTATTTCCACACGTCGTTGAATTATTGCTCGCACTCTCGCTCGCTCCCTTCGAAATCAAAAGTGGCGACGCGAGAGGACTCCGGAATGGTATTGTGCGGCCGCTTTCGCGCGCACTCTTGACCTATTAATGACAAAGCTGTGAGAACTCTGAATGAGCAATTTACACGAGTGGTCTATAGCAAGATGTATGTGCGATCGGCGATGGCTGCGCGCGTACTTTGAGAATGAGTTATTGGAATTTCGAAGGTTTGAATTATTCGCGCTTTAATCAAGCCTGGGGTGCTTGATTTTAATTAAATGATTCTATAGAGGTGTGCATGCTAACCAAGATCAAAGTTGATAGTGTGTAATTTTTGTCGATCGTTTTTTAAGTTACACTGGACTATACATTGATCAAAATACAACTAGTATTTACAAACGTGACAAAACTGCTAGGGTTTCATTGCGCAAAAATAAATTGCCCATTCAGAATACCTCCTAGACCTCGTAAACAAACAGTAATCGTTCGCAACACCACGTTTACAAAAGCACCTACTTTCACTCTAATCAACCACTATACCTAATTAGACAATAAATTTACCGCTAATAATTACCCTCTCGAACCAAAACTCCGAAAAAATCCTCAAATTTCTAATCCCCACTTCAACCGAACACAAACCCATAGCGTAAATTTTTTACGCCTCCCAGACGCTCGCCAAATAAGCCTCGGAGCGACTCCAGCTCTCCGCTGCTTGCACGAGCAATAAACCATAAAGCTATTAATGTATATGGCGAATATATACGAGCGCGCCGCGAGTATCTTCCTTCTACGGTGCGCCGTTTCTCTCCCCAAGCTGCCCGGCGTTTTTAATCGACGCGAGAGCGTATTTCACTTTTGACTCCCATTTTCTCCCACCTCTCCGCCGTGAAAATGGCACAGACGCTCTGGCTTTATTATCAGCAGGCGCGCGGTAGAGAAAAGCGATAATTGCGCGACGGCGAAAATCGAAGTCCGCGCGAGCTTTCGTTTCTTTATTTACGATTGTGCTTCTCTCCGCGCTAGAATTTCGCAAGTCGCATTCTCGCGTCTGAAGCCAGCGCCGAGTTACGAGCGAAGAAAGGTCGAGCTCGAGTCCAAACAGAAGCGATCGCGTCGCATCTTGCGCTTTATGGCTTTATTATGCCGTTTATTACCATTAAACTCGCGCGCGCGCACGTGTAAAAGCGGCCTAGCGCGTACCAACTGGCGCGCCGGCCCGACTTTTATTAGGAAATCACTGTCACAGTGATTCAAGCCCCGCGATATCTCGAAGCTCTCTCTTACGCGGCTCTCCGGCCATTGTTCCTGGAGAGCGAGCCCTTCCCTGAATTATTGTTTCTCCGAGCTGGCTTCTTCCTCTCGCGTGTAGCCTTGCTTTCGCTCTCGGTCTTTTTTTTTAGCGCGCGCCGGTGGTTATTTCGCGCCTTTACGACGCGAGGCCTCTCATTTGGATCCGCGGCGACTAGAGAGAAAGTGAAACTTCGGGCCCTTTATTAGGGCTCGGGTTTTTTTCGGTTAAATGGGCCAGGAGGGGAGAGGAGATTGGCGGTTTGGTCGGACTATAGGCGAGGGTTATTGTGATTTGCGTATTACTTAATGGGGCTGTCGGTTTTAAAATGTAGGGTGAATGAGAGCTGTCTGAAATTACTCGTGGAAATGTTCTAAATTGATGATAATGTGACTTAAAGTTTCTGCTAAAATATATTCGAAAGGAATGGAGGTGCAATATATTATTCTTGTATTTGGGTAAATAAATTTCAGATATTTTCAGAATTTACTAAAGCAAAAATTTAAAAAATAACATTTCTTGTAAAAACATCACTTCTTCATCTCCAGCAAAGAATCAATCTCTCCCTCAATCAATAAAAAACATTGAAAAAAACTCGCCAGCCCCATACCTCCGCCGTACCCATAATACCCATCGAAGCGCATCGATCATCCTCCCTCTTAACCTCCCTCCTCTCGTCCTTCTCCGCTTTAATACCGTGCAATTAGCTTAGCAAAAGCATAAATTTTCACATGAACGTGCGCTCGCTCTTTCGCCACGTGAGCCCTTCGCCGAAAAGCCTCCTCTCTCTCGCTTTCTTCCTCTCCGCGATCTTAGCCGATTATTTCGCGCGTTTACAGCAACCGACGATATCGCTCGGGGCGCGCTCGCTGGCGACGATGTTTACGAGCTCGAATAAATGGCGCCGACGCCGAGCTGTACTGTTACTTCGGCTGCGCCTAATGGCCGGCTTAAAGTGCCGCGTATATAGAGGCGGCAGCGCGAAAAGAGAGTTTCGAGCTCTGCGAGCGCCGCAGCTTCGATTTTTACGTATATACGCTCTCGAGAGCCCTGTTTTACGGCGCCACGGCGGTGGCCGCGCGTCGATAAAAACCAAGGCGTAAATCATATTCTTTTTGGGACTGGAGAGGGCCCTGATTTTTTTTCCCGGATGTAACGCACGCTTTACATAAATTAGAGAACGGGCGCGCGTGCGCGCGCTGTCGTCGGGACGGATTTTAAAGGGTAATTAAAGTTATTAACTTGGCAGGAACAAGGCCTTGAACTCTTCGAGACTCTTTTTTTTAAGTATGGTAAGGCCGTTGTAAGTAGCTGTAACGTATCGAAATTAATTATGACTACTCGGCTTTAAAAAGCGGCTTTACGGCCTGGTACCAGAGCTGTAAAAATACCAAGAGTCTGGGCGGTCAATTTTTCAGGACCCAGCGACTTTCCAACCGATCTAAATCATACGCGAAAAGATCAACGACTGAGAAACAGCGTAAAATCCCCGGTCCCGTGCGCACGCTAACTAAGCCTCAAAAATCAATCAGCATCTCGCTCTCCCTCGCGCGGGACAACAAGAATTTTCTTTGTTTCACGTCCGTATGTCAGTCCGCGATCTTCGCGACGTCTGAAGAATATACGGCTCTCGTTAAAAGCGTGGCAGCAGCAGCAGCTTCTTCTCCTCTCTCTCTCCTCTTCGCTTTCGCGAAAAACCGGCCCCTTCGCGAGCGAGCAAACGTGTGATTACGCGAGGCTCCTCTCTCTCAAATTGCCGCGCTCGCGTGGCATTCGCCGATGTACGCGCCGCGGCCGAAATTTACGGCCGGCCGTTTATACGGCGCATTACGCGGCCGTTTTTTCCAGCGCGAAATAGTCGATCAGCGCGCGAATTATGGACGCGTTAAAGGCGCGTTTTTGTTTCGAGGCGCCGAGAGAGAGAGAGAGGTAGTTTTTTCGCGCGCCGGGGGGAGGGCAGCTTTTGGCTTTGGCTTTTATGACTGAGGGGGTTAGTGGTGAGGATTTGATGGATGCGTTATGGCGAAGGGAATCGACGCTGAAGTGTTGGCTGGTAATTTGGGGAGGGTTTAGGCAGCGCGTTTTGTTTTACAGGTTTTATTAGCGATGAAAAAACTTGGATCTTTGAGAATCATTTTCGTCTTACTTTGTTTTAAGTGGTTTTTAGCGAGCTTAATTATATTAATTAATATCGATTAAATTCGGCATTAAGAGGAGGCAGAAAAAGTATCGGCATTTCATATCTCGCCGCGGTAAAAAATTAAAAAACCGTCTTAACGACGCTCCTCAACTTTTATTAAGTATCATCAAAACGATTTACACAATTTTAATTAGCGACGATCAAGAGCCAGCCATTTTTTTCACCACATTAAATCGCGCTGATACTCCATAACGCGCGCGCCATAATCGCAAGCACCAAAAAAAGCTCCACCTCTCAAACATCATCGACGATCGCGGCGCTCTTAACGACATAGTTCCGACGAGTACTTTAATTAGTAATAACTATCCCACTCTGTTTTTTTCTGCCTTCACTAATGCACGCAGCTGCTGTGCGCGAAATTCTCCCGTCTGTCCCGCCTCGACTTTTTCTACTTACGAGCGCGCGCGTCTTTGATACCGAGTACGCGCAATTATTTTTATGTCGCCGATCGGCCGCCGAGATTAGCACGGCGCTTTACGTGCAGGAACGTTGAGGACTCGAACTTTCGAAGCTCAGCGAAGTAACCATAAACGAAATCGTGTAAAATCCTTTTATTCGAAATAGAATGGTTCACAACAAAAAGCTATTTACAATCAACTGGAAACAAACTCTGGAAAATAGCAAGCGAAAGATAAATCACAAACAGTACTCGCTGAGAACTGGCTCTCTATCAATTAATCCTGCGCTTGCATTTACGCGCTGACAAGCTCTAGGCACACATTCGCTCGGATGAAATTTCACGAGGCTTCGCGCGTAAAACCCGCTGTGTATATACGTATACACACGTATATGCGCGCTCGCTCCCGGCGACAAGTCGCTTAATGGGCCCCGGGACGCGCTCGCAGATCTCGTTCTCTCGTTAGAAGGGGTCAGCCGGAGCCTGTATCCGAGAGACGAAAGTGCGTACACGCGGACTCTTTACGAGGAGAGGTACTTGCAGAGATAAAAGCCATTACCGGAGTGGGGTTTTACTCGGGCTTGGTTGAAGGATTGTTAGCGTCGTTTGGCGCCCGAGAAATTGAGGATTTTTTTGTAGTAAAATTAAGCTTTGAGGTTTATTTATATAGTAAGAGTAAAGCGGAGTGATCGGTGTTCGAGCTAGTATGACGAATAACGAATGCATTTTCAGATGTTCAAAGACTGCTTTTGAGAAGTGTAGACGAATAGCTCGAAAGGAAGCGGAGCGCGCTGGTACTCCAATTATAATTCAATAAATATTCAACAAGTTCGCACTTCGGCACTCACAGAATCACACTCAATATTCATAGATTCGTACGGAACCAGGCACATATATTGTGAAGTCCCCTAAAACTCGCAGCTCATACATATACACGGAGTTAGCCAACGCTCGGGCTCGTCTGCTCATATGGAAGTGGTTCGCCCACAGCTCGTTTCCTCCGAGCCACGCGCGCTTTGTGTATACCTGTACCTATACGCGTACGTTTTCAGGCCTAGAGAGAGAGGCACCTATATCTGTGGAGGCACATCTCGGCCCAATGTGGGTGGGTCGCTGCGCGCGAGAGCGCGGAGTTTCCATTACTTTATCTCGCTTTATCGTGTCTCCTTTCTTATACGCGTCTTTCCTTGTTTTTCCGGTCTTTCTTGCCGGGATTCTGGGTGCGTACAATGTTTGCAGCGCGGTTTTGTTCCTTTTGGCGTGGCCAGCGCGTGGTGCGCGCTTTCTACGAGAGGTACAAAAATGCGGAGGGAAAGGTTGCTTGGGTTACTTGCTTTGTTTACTGTTAGGCAGATTATGAGTTATGGTGACTTGTTAAGAAGGAAATTCAAACCGTTTGGATTTAAAGTTACTGCTTGAATAACTTTTTCTATACAAGATTTGTTTATATCCGAAATACGTTAGGCTTTAATTTTTAAAAAAGATACAAAGCCTGCTTGATAATGTAGATCCTGCTTCTGTGAACAAAATAGACTTACTGCAACCAAAATTCTGAACAATCATCTGTAATCGCCTACACGCAGCAGCGAGAAACCGGTAGCTTCAAAACACGAAGCTACAAACACATCCTCCTGCAACCAACATTCTACCTCTCTGTCCCTAATGTATCGATGTCATTTCATCTCTCTCATTTTTTGTCTGACATTTTTTTCTCCGCTACTATATAATCACTCGGCTGGAGTTCGGAAGTCCATTATTACACGAAAGAGAGGGGATAGTGGCACGAACACGCAAGTATATTACAGGCGCTTATCTCTCGTTAAGCAAGCGGCTCCGAGCACATTTCCTAATTAGGATCGCCGCACGAGAATAGGGAAATTAATGGAGAATGCACGCGCGCAGCTCTTTCTCCCTCGATTTGGTGTTTTATGCGTGGAATTACTGTTGGTTTGCGTTAATGTATAAAGCAAGTAGGAAAAATTACCAATTGGCGAAGAACGTTTTATTACAGTATTATAATTGCGCAGAGAGTTACGAATCCGAAAACTCATAACTAATAAATCACGAGCCCACCGTTCCCAATGTAATTTAAGCAAAAATAAAACTCAACAACAACAAACCAACTAACAAGCGACCTTCTTTCTCTGTTACAGTCTGTATCGGTACGAACGGCCGGCTGTCGGTGCCGTCGAACAAGCAGCACCACTACCGTAACCTACGCGACCGTTACACCAACTGCACCTACGTCGACGGCAACCTCGAGATCACCTGGTTGCAGAGCGAGGAGTTCGATCTCAGCTTCCTGCAGTACATTCGCGAGGTCACCGGCTACGTCCTCATCAGCCATGTCGACGTGCCGAAGATAGTGTTGCCCAGGCTGCAGATCATACGCGGCCGAACGCTCTTCAAACTCAATATACACGAGGACGAGTTCGCCCTGTTCGTCACCATGAGCCAGATGTTCAATCTTGAGATGCCGGCACTTAGAGGTGAGTTATTGAGTGCTTGAAGCTTTGTTAATAGGTGGAAGTAGTTCAATTAAGATGAAAACTTATTAAATTTAATAATTGTTAAATGAACTTGCAAATAATTTATTTTGTTGAAATAAGTACGTAATTTATTACCTGAAAATAATCTTTGAGAAATCTCACATTAGAAATTTAAAATTCAATCCGCAATCAATCATCACTAATATCCCTTGTAATCCCAAACAGACATCCTGAACGGCAGCGTGGGCATGTACAACAACTACAACCTTTGCCATATAAAGACAATTAATTGGGATGAGATAATCACTGGCCCAGGTCGACGCTACAGCTTCGCCTACAACTTCACCTCACCAGAGCGCGTCTGCCCAGAGTGCGATAAGAGCTGTGAGCAGGGATGCTGGGGCGATGGTCCTGAGAACTGCCAGCGCTTCTCTAAGACCAACTGCTCACCTCAGTGCTGGCAGGGACGCTGCTTCGGTCCTAATCCGCGCGAATGCTGCCATCTGTTCTGCGCTGGTGGCTGCACCGGACCCAAACAGAGCGACTGCCTTGCCTGCAAGAACTTCTACGACGATGGCGTCTGCACCCAGGAATGTCCACCCATGCAGAAGTACAATCCAACCACCTACTCCTGGGAGTCGAATCCTGACGGGAAGTATGCTTACGGGGCTACCTGTGTCCGTAAGTGTCCAGAACATCTGTTAAAAGATAACGGCGCTTGTGTGAGGTCCTGTCCACCGAAGAAGAAGGCTCAGAATGGCGAGTGCGTGCCATGTGAGGGACCTTGCCCTAAAACTTGCCAGGGAGTGACGGAGGTGCACTCGGGGAACATCGACAGCTTCAAGGATTGCACGATCATCGAGGGCTCGATCAGCATTCTGGACCAGAGTTTCAAGGGTTACCAGCACATCTATTCCAACTTCTCGTTCGGCTCGCGCTACGATCCCATGCATCCCGACAAGCTGGAGGTCTTCAGCACGCTCAAGGAGATTACTGGTTTCCTGAATATTCAGGGTGACCACAAGGACTTCAAGAACCTGTCGTACTTCAGGAATCTGGAGGTGATTGGTGGTAGAACGCTGACAGAGTATTTCGCCAGCTTGTACATCGTCAAGACCTCGCTGGTCTCACTTGGGCTGAGCTCGCTGAAGAAGATCAATTCGGGATCGGTTGCCATTCTGGAGAATAAAAATCTCTGCTACGCAAGTACCATCAATTGGGATGCGATCAGAAAGTCACCTGAGCACGAGAGCTTGCTGTCAAACAACAAGAACGAAACCGATTGCAGTGAGTGTTGTTTTCGAATATTTAACTCATTTGTGTGTGAGATGATTTTTTATTCCTTGTTAATTTAACTTAACTTTAATTTTTGCAGTCAAAGAAAACTTGGTGTGCGACGAGCAGTGTTCCAGGGAAGGTTGCTGGGGCCCAGGGCCACATCAGTGTTTGTCTTGCAAGAATTTCATTTTCGAGAGCGTTTGCGTAAAGAACTGCAACACGTCAGGGTAAGCACCTTAATCACTTATTGTCTTTAGATATGTTTAAAAAATTATTGATTCGTAATCTAAAATCATTTCGCTGCTTTCGAGAAAATGGGTAGAAGGTACATTAATTTTTTTCTACCTTTATCTTTCTTTTAGTGATCACTTTCATTTTACACTTCTAAAAAATATATCGATCATATCAAATCTAATTTTCTTCACTCTCTTTTTTTTAGTATCTATCAAGCCGACGACAGGAATTGCAAGCCCTGCCACGAGGAATGCAACGGAACTTGTAAAGGTCCAACTTCCGAGCATTGCTCCAGCTGTAAGCACGTGCGTGACGGTCCATATTGCGTGCCCGAGTGTCCATCCTCCAAGTACAACGACAACGGCGAATGCAAACCCTGCCACATTAACTGCGTGGGCGGCTGCGAGGGACCTGAGAACAACATTGGTCCCAATGGTTGCCACAGCTGTGAAAAGGCAATCATGAATGGCAAACATGTACCCGAGGGATGCTTGCAGAAGAAGGAACCCTGTCCAGATGGTAAGTCGAGCAAAAGAATATACATTAAATCATGCACATCAATATTGCAACACTGTGCGGTACATAACGAATACTCTAATTCTTCTCAGGTCATTACTACGAATGGGTAAGCCCTCAAGAACAGGGTGCTTTGAAGCCGCTGGCCGGTAAGGCTGTCTGCCGCAAGTGTCACACGATGTGCAAGAAGTGTACGGGTTTCGGCACGCACGAGCAGGTCTGCCAGCAGTGCGTCAAGTACAAGCGTGGTGAGCACTGCGAGGACGAGTGCCCAGCGGATCATTTCGTCGAGCCCGATAGCCAGTATTGCATGCCCTGCTTCCCCGAGTGTCGTGGCTGCTTCGGCCCTGGTCCCGACCAGTGCATCAAGTGCCGCAATCTCAAGATGTTCATCGAGGGTGGCGATCCGAACGACAACTCGACCGTGTTCAACTGCACAGAGAGCTGTCCACCCGAGTACCCGCACAAAATTTTCAACCTCGACAGCGAGCTCTATTGTTCCCAGGATATGGGTTTCGGCCTCGCGTATGATCAGGAACTGCAGCCCGCCATTCTGGGAGGTGTGGGCGTTATCGTGATCATCTTCCTGGCTTTAGCTGGCCTGCTCATGTACCAGTGGCGGCTGAGAGTTAAGGCCAAGGAAAACACCGTGAAGATGACGATGGCGCTGACCGGGCTCGACGATAACGAACCTCTGAGGCCAACGGGCGTCAAGCCCAATCTGGCCAAACTCAGGATCATTAAAGAAGAGGAGATGAGACGTGGTGGTATTCTTGGCAAAGGCGCCTTTGGCAACGTCTATAAAGGCGTTTGGGTACCCGAGGGCGAGAACGTCAAGATCCCCGTGGCCATTAAAGTACTGCATGAGGGCACCGGTGCCAACACGTCCAAGGAGTTCCTCGATGAGGCTTATATTATGGCCTCGGTTGAGCATCCCAATCTGCTGCAGCTGCTGGCCGTCTGCATGACTTCCCGAATGATGCTGGTGACGCAGCTCATGCCGCTTGGCTGTCTCCTTGAATTCGTAAGGAACAACAAGGACAAGATCGGCTCGAAACCACTGCTCAACTGGTGCACGCAGATCGCCCGGGGAATGGCCTATCTCGAGGAGCGCAGACTCGTGCATCGAGACCTTGCAGCACGTAATGTTCTGGTCCAGACGGGCAACTGTGTCAAGATCACTGACTTCGGTCTGGCCAAGCTGCTCGACATCAATGAAGAGCAGTACAAGGCAGCGGGCGGCAAGATGCCCATCAAGTGGCTCGCTCTCGAGTGCATCCAGCACAGGATATTCACGCACAAGTCCGACGTCTGGGCGTTCGGCGTGACGATCTGGGAGGTGCTGACTTACGGAGGCCGGCCTTACGAAAACGTCCCGGCGAGAAACGTGCCGGAATTCCTTGAGAAGGGCGACCGGTTACCTCAGCCGCCGATCTGCACGATCGACGTCTACGTGATAATGCTGAACTGCTGGACGTTGGACGCCGAGCAGAGGCCGAGCTTCAAGGAGCTGGCCGAGGACTTCGCCAAGATGTCGAGGGACCCGGGCAGGTATCTTGTCATTCAGGGTGACATGTACATGAGGCTACCCTCATACACGCTGCAGGACGAGAAGGAGATGATACGCAACCTGGCCTCGGCGATTGACGGCCCGGAGGCGCTAGTCGAGGCGGACGAGTACCTGCAGCCCAAGTGCCGCGCGCCCCTGCCACCCAACCTGTTGACCAGCAGCACGACCTCAGGCTCATCGCCGCCCACCACACCGGTTAAGACCTGCTGGCCGAACGGGACATCGCTGAGCACGGACTCGCCCACGCCTCAGAACCAGCAGAACTGGGATCGCGAACTGCTGAGGTACGGCGCGGGACGACTCCACGGAAACGGGCTCGTTAATAACGCGGTGAACGGGGGCAGCGGTACCAGCACCAGCCATGAAGCCGGCAACTCACTGCAGAGGTCGCACTACGCCCATCCGAACGGGCACTGCGGACAGCTGAGCGGCGTGCCGGGTTCGGAGACGGGTAGCTCGAGATACTGCTCGGATCCGCTCAAGATGGTCGGAGTCAGAGGTAGGTGTCTTTTCGTTTTGCTTGATTATTGTTTATTTTATTTCATTATTCCGACACGGTTTTTAATTTAATTAGTAATTTTGTTGTTGAAGAAATAATTATTGATGTAGAATATTTAAAGTATAGTTGTGGCTTTTTTTCTTTATAAAAAGTTAAAAGTAATTGACTAAATTTAATGCGAAAAAATGTTTGGAAATTCAAATAATTAATTCGTTAGATTGTGACGTGACAGATGACGGATTCATCCCAGAAACTACGATGCATCAGCAGGCCAATGTTGGCGGGGTGAAACTGGATCTCCCGATCGACGAGGATGACTACTTAATGCCGTCGCCTCAGCTTCCGGTTACAACTACTCAGTACATGGATCTAATTAGTGAAGCCAGTGCTGCTGGTAAGTAACTTTAAAGAAAGATACCCATTATATAATTTATTTAAATTTATAATAATAATTTAGTGCTTTTTTTTAACTTAATGTTGACAAAAGCATTATAATTTTCTCAACTTAACATATTTCCTAAAAAAGAAAAGCAGACAAATTTTTTTCAGTATCAAAAAGTCACCCAAAAGTAATTAATATTATTGATATTTTTTCAGAAACAATGCAGAAGCGTCTGAACAACGGCTATCGCCAGTACCCCGATTTCCTAACGATCCCGGGCAAGACATCCCTGGACAACCCGGAGTACATAATGTCGCAGGACGAGGGCCCGCTGACGCCCCAGCCCCTCGGCATTCCCACTACGCCCACCCAGCTGGACAAGGTTCTAGCGAACGGAGCCTTTGGCACCCAGCAGAGGCAACGCAGCTCCGAGGAGGAGTCCGATCACGAGTACTACAACGACTTCGACCGGCTCGAGCGCGAACTTCAACCGCTCAAGCCGCTGAGGAAGAATGAGACGACCGTGTAAATATCGTCTTAACCGTGAGGCTGCTGTTATGAATAGGCGTCTGAGTTTCTGATGGACCGAAAAGCAATATTGAAAAATCGAAGTGGCCGCGTATATTCCGAGCGTGAACTTACGCGTGTGTCGATTTTTTTAGAAAGACTTTTGAAGGCAGTTCGTGGAAACTTAAACGCTTGAGTGTGTTGCGACACTCTAGATCTCGAAACTAAAAGTTTAAATACATCGATCAGCGCGAGGTCCGTGTACGACCGGTGACTAAGAATAACGTGTGTATATGTGCGGTTATTGACGCAAGTGTTTGTTAGTCTGTCAATTCAATGCAAAAAGTTGAATTTGATCTTTAATCGGAGGTTTTGCCTTTGGCCTTGTTGTAATTATATTAGCGATTAATACGCTTCAAGCGGAATATCGTTGGAGAAATTAATTTCTTACCTGTACTTTATATACATAGATTTAAACTTTTTATAAAAAATATTATCTTTGATTGAAGATCAAAGTCAATTTGGACGATTTAAAGTCCGGAATAAAGAAAATAGCGTTTGAAAATAGCAATTTGGAAATTTAAGAAATTACTTATTGCTCAAAGCGTGTTTTTTTTATCAATTTTTAAAATAGCAACATCGTGACATTCTTCGAAGGATACTTCGCAGTACTTAGAGATTTCCTGAGTAAATAAAAGCGTGCCGTGTTTGATTGTGATCATAACTTAATGTCACGAATGTACCGTGAACGAGCGAATGGTAATGCATGAGCGAAAGAAGAATCAAGAAATCTATTAAGATAACGAAAAGAAATTATATATAAACAGCAGCTCGCATATGCGACTATATCGATTTGACTATACTGAGAATAAAATTAACGTCGATATGTCGCCCATGCAAGCAATACACAATGAACTGTAGTGCAAATATATTCTTAATGTGCCATCAACGTGGCTTGTAAATAATTGTAACTCATACCTGTAATTTACGGATTAGCGCGTATATACATTATATTGTACGTAAAAGTAGTTTGTAGAAAGTGAAAAAAATAAAGTAAATCGTTGTTTTATTAGGATTTACGTTTACACGAAAGAGAAAAAATTTATCTCTGCAAATGGAATGACAAATGTTTTTTGCAATCTTTTTATACATCGATCGATTATGTAATCTCGATCTTTTTTTATAGAAGCGAATTTTTATATTCGGTTGAACGAATTCGAAAGAAATTTTCGTTGTCGCCGATGACTGTGATAAGAAAGATTCTATCCTTCAAGAAAACTTAAAATATACGATCGTAATTTTACTTGATGTATTACAACGTGGTCGCAATGCTCAAATCTAAAAATGCATTTGTCTCATTTTTGAGTAGACATTTACACCCTTCGATACTGTTAAAATTAATAGTATTAAAATATGTTTATAACTTTAAAATTTTGTCGTTTAAAAAATTGTAAAAATATATTGTTATAAGAAAGTTATTCTTTTTACACATATATAAAGCAATCTCAAAATTAAAAACAATCGCACAAATTATTACAATTAACCCTATCAATAGAAATATTTTGATTAATTTTACTCCCGCGACTTCACTATTCTAAAATATTGTATAAAAGAATGTTCTTATAAAAGTGCCTTTTTAAAGTAATAAGGGTGTCAAGGTCTGTACGTGTTACTACAGTAAATACGTAACAGATGTTTTAGAGTGACAGACGTGAACAAAAATTTTCGTGTTCATCAAACTAAGGCAAATATAGTTTTAGAAATTTCGAATATATTGTTATTTTACTTAAAAAAATTAAATGAACATAACTGGCTCTCTGCGTGTTTTAAAATTTTCTTTAAGATTTTTCTTTTTGTGAAAATAAATAATAAAATGAAAAGCCTACACAACATTGCCATCATTTTTCATATGGTACCAATAAAATTGGACCTGAGCGATTTTTACAGAAAAAATGTGAATGTTAATTGCATTATTATCAGAAAAATTGAATGTATATAGAGTTTAACTTTTAAGGAAAATTCTACCTATTGTAGAATAGACAGAAGTACTTGACTCAACTAGTTAATTATGGGCACGAAAAATACATTACGGTACCACGTGTAATGTATCTGGCCTAAGTGGTTATAGGGTACCTAGGATGTGCCATTTTGTACAGAATATTGAAGACATGAAAAATTTGTTTGAAATAAAAATCACATCTCATTGACACCGTTAAGAGGCCTATTTAACAAATTAACAGTTAACATTCGTCATAGACAAGAATTTTGTACTTCGGACTTTCAAAATTGTAAAAATTATTCTTTAAAGTTTTTTGTAATTTTAATTTTATTACTGTTACGTATTGGATTAGTGGTTTGTTATTTGAAATCATATTTATTGAAAAAAAAGACATGACATCGAACAAATATACAATTTTTGAAAGTCACAGACAGAAAACGCCTTATGTAAGTCAATATGTATTGTGTACATTATGTTAAGTGTTACTAATTATTTTTATTACTATTACTACTATTATTACGGTTATTATATATTTACTATTATATTTACTATTTTTATTAAATATTAAATTTGTAAAATACGAGAATAAATATATATAAATATATGTATGGCCTTACAGTTTGCTAGAGAAACCAGCTCCGAATAAAGCTTAAAAAAAATTTGTAAGGTTCACGTTTTGTCTGCTGCCTATGAAATTCTTAACTATTCTTCTGTAGATTTTTTACGATCGCCTTTTGTTATCGAGCGAAATGCAACCGATGCTCGCGATAAATTGTATATTGTAAAAATAAAAGAAGCAATATCGATCGACGGTCACGAAAGACTATAGATAAAAGAAATTCATACATTTGTCATTCGGTTGTGGACATAGACTTTATAGATCTTTATATTATATCATATATCGTTACAAAATATTGTAATAAACGAAAAATTTACATTCTTAAATTGCCAAGTTATTTATTCCCTATTCCTATCATTCTTTGGCAAATCTAAAAAGCTTTAAAATAACTCATTTAAAATGTATTTATATGATTTAAAAATATTAAGAAAAAAGATAAAGATTAAGATTTTTACATGGCTAATAATCATAATTAACGGGTTAATAATCAAATTATTTCATGATTGATATAACTTATGCTTGATAATATTTAAATTTGTAAATAATACAAATATTTATAAATATGAGTCACCATTAAACTGCTATAGATCATAATATTGATACAGGTGACAATTATAAATTCATTGTCTTACAGTAAAAACCCTAGATCTTCAAGGAAAACTAGATTCTCTGCAAAGAGAACTTCAATGAAAACGCACTTACACTCTGTGGAATTACTTTCGTACTTTTGCATAATTATTAACATTAAAATTCTAAAAATAATAAAAATAATCTTGTCTGAACAGTTCCTTGACCATATCTACTTGACATAATTGCCGTTCGACTTCGCCGAAGAAAACATAAAAATTTTATTTATAAACAATTATATTAATATACGTAGTAGCAGTAATAGATAAGCATTATAAAGCGACACGATAATAAACTGGCATATCCACAACCTATCACGAATTCATGAAAACAGAGCGCTCATCTCCAGACAAGCGTACACGCTCTCCAATACAACGCAAAACTTCTCGGCAATATCTCTGCGTAAAAAAAGCCGATAGCGCCAGTAGCTCGCACCTCGTCTGGAAGCAAAGTACAATGTTGCTTTACATACAAAGCCCCTCAATCGCAATCGCGTCACAGAGTGAGTTATATACCGCGCGGCCGCGCCTCCGTCAAAGTCCAAGAAATCCGCTTTCTCCCTCGCTCTATCTACTATCTCCCCGCGAGTATAGGTGAAGTCGTCTGTAATTCCCGTCAGCGTCTCTTGCAAAAAAAAACCCTTTTATCAAGCAACTCGCGAGCGAGCGAGACACAACACAAGAGACGAGAGGGAGGGATTCGCGTGGCTGAACTTTGACAGCTGCGTGGCGTGCGCCAGTGCTGGAGCTGGAGGCTGCGCGACAAGTGCCGCAAGGAGAGAACGCAGCTTGCTTCGCTTGCGACGAAGTGCCATGGCCCACTTTGAGAAGTCGTTGGCGCGACTGGCGCGCAAACTTCTGGCGGAGTCGCGCCGCTGCGGCTTTAAGCTGGGCGAGCGAAAGTTCGGCACGGCCTGCAGCACGCCGGATTGGAGAGAGGACGATAGGTATGGAGTTTGTTGGTTGCGCGGGTGTGTAGATGGTGGTGATGGGTTTGGTTTTTGGGATGGTGACTGTGTTATCTAAAGATGAAAGAGTGAAAAAGTGCTTGCGAGTGCATGCATGTGCGCTTCGAGTGGATGGTTTTTCATGTTTAATAAGAGTGCTTTTTTACTCTTTCAGATTTTGATAGCGAATGAGAATTTGTAATTGAGAAATGCAGAAAGTTAAAGAAGCCTTGTCATTGCAATTTTTTTCATTTATTTTAATAATATTTACGTTTTCGTTTTAGTATATGCCAGTATTAGTTACTAGATTGTTCCGTGTTTTTGTTTTTTTTTTTTTTTTAACTCATTTTTTGAAATTCGTTATCTTCTTCGTTTCAATACGTAATTCGGTGATTCAAAGAATGTTTAATTCGTAGTATACATTTTGAATCAATGTCATTAATCTTAAAGTAGAGTTTTTGATATTAAATCTGAAGGACGCACTTATTGATGAGTATTAAAAAAAAACTATTTTTTTTTAGATTAGTAGGTACTATCATCTCGCACGATTATTCTGGATATGGGATAACACTGAGCTTATATATTTTTAATTTTTTTAATAACGAATTAATGACTAAATTATCTTTGATAAAACAGTTCCAGAAAATTGATCTATCTACATAATAATTATTTTTAGTTTTCATGCTTTAATCACTATTCGCGCGCGGTGATAAATAATTTTTGTTTGTCGTTAATTCTTTTAACATTTTTTTTCATATATTTCGAATTTTATAAAGTAAAAGAACATTATTGTATTTTTTTTTTTTTTTGCAGAAATTATTCATTTAAAATAAATACTATTTTTAATAATAAATTTTAGTTTCACACTCCTTCTGTTAAATGATATTTATATTGGAAATAGTAAGCTTACTTCTAACCGTATGTGTTATTAATGCGTTCTAAAGTAAATAAAATTTTTGGCTTATCATACTAAGTATCACTTTTGAAATAATTTAATTTTTAATCATAATAAGGTATCTTTGTTGTATAATTGGATCCATAAAACTATTTTCCATTTGGATTTAGGGTTCGCACTTATTCTTTTTAATTTTTTTTCAAAATTTGGTACAAAATTAAACTTAAAAGTTTATTGTGTCAAAACATGAAATTCTTTTATACTTTTTGATTTTATTGATAATTATTTGCATACTAAATATTTAAAACCTTTCAAATTTTACGTTTGTTGTAATTATTTATAATTTTCGAGAAAAATTTTGTTTTTTATTTTTATTATAAGTTAGATAAAGGTAATCGTGTTGGGGAGAAAAGTCTATTCTTAGAAACAAATCTAATTAGCATTAATTTTTATTATTTAATTATAATAATATTTCTTTTACAAATAAAACTACACCATCAATTTACATTAAAAAACCTACCACAACAAAACCATCATTAAACAATCAACACACGTAAAGAAAGCCCATTCAACAAGCGCACGACATCTACCGGTACCGCCTGGTTTTTCCCAACATATCACAACACGCAGGAAAAACTCTTATAACACAGCTCCCTCGCCTATTGTCTCCGCTTACACACCTACACACATCTCCTATCTGTATACGTCGGTGATCCGCGCCGACGGCGATAATAACCTCACCCGCGCCCGTAAGCAGTTGCGCTTGAGACTTCGCTGAGAACAGCGCGTATCTACATGCCTATACGTAAGTGCCATATATATCTCCCGCAGAGTTAGTGACTACTGGAGAAAAATGACGACCGGCATCGAGGATCCGTACCTGCGCCACCTCTTCGACGCTGATCCAGCCTTTAACGTTTACAGCTCGAGTGTGGTGAACCTGTCGGTCGGTGCACCCGGCCCCGATTTGCTCAAGCAGTGCAGCAGTTTGTTGGCCAAGGCGACCAAGCATAGATTGGTAATTTTTCTTTTTAGTTGAGAGAGTGCGAGAAAAGTGCGGGTAGATTATTATTTACATCTGATTGTGTGTTTTAACGGCTGCCGGGATTTATTTTGGTGGCTGGAGGACGTGAACGAGTTATATGGGGAGTATAGTTCAAAGTTCACGAGAGAGCGAAGATACTGTAAAATAGCTTCGCTTTTAATGGGTCTATTAAACTAGGCAGTTGCCTAGACACACTCGGAATGTATCTACTTCCATGTTGCTTTTATTGTATGTATACATGTTATCTCGCGAACTTTGATTCAGACTTATCTTAATTTCTTCAAGTGTCGCGTGTCGCACATTTCATTCTTTATTATTAGATTTTTATTTTTACCAGTGATATTCGAAATATATTTGAAATTCAGTTCTTTATTTAAGCACGAAAAATAATAAATAAAAAACACGATAAATACCGAACGTCAGCGAACCGTGTCTTACGACTTCAGAATATTTTTCCAAAATCATAAACACTTAATCTAACGACATTAACGATAAGCAGAATATTTTTTTCGGATTGAGGAAGCAGCTAAAAATGACGCAAACAGCTGTTTGATTACAATCTGCTTACACCGCACGTTAATTATAGTGTATTATTTTCCTGAATCGATTAATTCCCCATTAAACCAAAAATGTTAACTGTTTTATCAATCCTGACTGTTACTACTTATAACTAACGGTTACGGACTTCATCTCTTTTTTAACTTAAAAAAAAAGAAGTGTATTCATACTTTTCCTAAGAACATTGACATTTTAAAATTTGTTTTTACTTATATTGCCTATTAATATAGATAAGTAATTTTGTTGTGTATTGCTTATTAAGATTAAAATTACTTAGTTTACTTCTAAAATGTTAATAACTACGACAAAAATCACATATTTGGCGAAACCATAGTAAATACGTCAAAAGGCGATAAATAATTAACAA
>JAPYZA010000341.1:0-30853 GCA_030522685.1 Eupelmus azureus
TGTATTTAAATTTTTTATATTATTTAAATGTAAATTAAGTTTCTTGAAATATTTTTCAAACTTTTATTAAAAATGGATTTTAGTTGAATGTCGCTACGAAATTCAGACCTAATTTTAAAATCATTAAGTAATTAAGAAAAAAAAAAAAAAAATAGATTATATAAACACATTTCACCACTTGACGACCTTCCAGCAATCAACCTGGAAAATTTTTCGCATTCACTTCCCACACGAAACTCGTTCTACGAATCTTCCATAATTTTTCTAAATATCCTACCGAGAACCCGGCAGCCTGTTGCTCAAAAACTGGGTTGGAGAAAAGGGCAAACATCGAGCCCAGACGCACAAAAAGCCGATCCCCTTCGCGATGCATTTCACGCGTAAATCCAAGGATTTACAGGCGGACGCACGCGATATTCACGCACCTCGGCGTAAACTCGTCCGTGGCCCTTTGGTATTCTCTTATTTCGACAAGGGACAGAAAAAGGTCACGGAAAATTAGAGGGTATATATTCCACGCGAGAAACCAGTTATCATTTTTTCTTTTTTTAAGGGGACTTTCGCAATAAAAGGATGAGATTTTTGTAAATTTGTAGGTATAAAAGTGACGGTAATGGTGCGGATGATTTTCTTGGCTCTGATGAGTTCTGAAAAACATGTGTTCGCAATGTTGCGAGCAGGAGGCGCTCTGCAGTTGCGAGAGCATTGGTTTTGATTTTACAGCGGCAATAGAGTGTTTTATGGAGACTTGATGCTGAAACAGATTTCGCTTTATTCAACGCAATCTTGGTTTTAAAATAGTGGACGAGCTACAAATTGTACTTGCAATGATAAAAGCAACGTAAAGAAATGAAGAATGAAATGAAGGAAACAAAAGAAATTGAATGTCTACGATCTTTGTTTATGATAACGTAAAGCAAATTTGTGTGATAATTGAGTCATAATTTCTGTTTAAGTGCTAGATATTTTAATGATGTCACTTGTCCGCTGTTATGAATCAGAAAAAAGTTTGTTGAACTGTTTTATACGTTCAAATCGTAATAACTTTTAAAAATTGAAAAATTGATCTTAGACAATGATCAATTTACCACGAAGAACATAATAAATAATGATTCTCGTAGTAATATTTTATGATCATTGTTTAGAAATTATTCTTGATTTGCACATAACAAAAAATTTAACGAAATAAAATTTTTCATCGTGCAAAAAAATAAATAAAAATTAAATAGAAACTAAAGATAATTATGGTATGAAAATATACTTTAATAAAAGAAAATACTATAATAGATTGGCTGTGTTTTCAATAATTTACCTCTTTAAAATTTTGTAAATAATCATAAAAAATACCAAAACCATTGCGAATAAGCTTTGTGCAGATGTTACTGAATTTAATTCAAGTAACCATATTATTATTATGCAGTTAACAGCAGTGATCTTCAAGAGAGTGATTGGATTAATGCGGACTTCCGGTTTAGGCGCATACAGAACTTCAATAAAATCATCTTTTGATGATGCTGAAAGCTAGTTCAAGTAATTTTTTATCACATTCAAAATAACTCTACATAGCTTTCATGCTGTACAAAACATGTTTTTATCAAAATATATGCACTACAAAGTGCGAACTAATCATTCTGTTAAAAATCATTATCTACGCGAAAACAGTCTATTAATCTTAATATACACAAATCACATTTACATTAAGAACTTTAACCGTGGATTCATTTATTTAATTTATAAAATAATTAGTGTATATGCTATAATCTTTAAATACGGACAATAATAGCTTTTACGACAGCTCAAACTAATCTACCTCATTTAATCTTTATTGCGCAATTAACTAATGACTCCGTCCGCTCAAACTTTTTCAAACGTCCCAACAAACTTACGCGCGATTTTCAAGTAATCCGCATTCCTCAAACAAACAATCGCCATTGTCCAAGAAAAAAATCCAACCTCTCCGTGAATCACAAAGCGTCAACAAAGAAAACTCGGCCAATCCCACCTCACCAGCAACACCTTAAATATCAAAAAAACATTCACCTCATATTCGGAGAAAACACATTTGACAAAGACCCAGTGATGAGCCTTGACGGTGCAGTTACACCCGTCCAGGGCGCAAATACCCGCCGGCTTCGGCTGGAACAGCTCCTCCGCGCTCACCAACGTCATCATCATCATCATCATCGTCGCCGCTGCGAGGACGCACAGGCTGCTGCTCCTCATCTCGACGGCCATGGCTGAGACGGCAGCGGCTCTCCAAGGATTCTCAGAGGCGACTCGTCAACTTGTTGATCGCTGGAGCGCTGGGGGGCACTATCATAATTTTTCGCGATTTGCGCACTTGCCAGCCGGCATGTCTCGCCGCTCGCGAGGGGAGGCGCAGACTGGGGCAATTTGGAGGATCGACTCTATTTTAGGAGCCGGCTCTGTTGCGCGCCGCCCGCTTCGAACTGGTTTTCGAATCGGAGCTATAGTGTTGGAGGATCGTGAGCTGCTTGAGGATTTGTGGATTGTTCGCTGAAGAGAGAGAGAGATAGCTTGTAAGGATCGCCGCGCGATTATTTTCTCGGCTGTAATTACTGGCAGCGTGTGTCTTATTACGCCGGATCCTTGACAATCTCGCAAACTGCACGCACCTCGATTCTCCTCCAACTGCGCAAAAGAAACTCTTGAAATTCAGCAAACGTCAACGGTCCCAGGCACAACACAGAGACACTCGCGTGGGGCTATATCGATCGATCTTGAGCGCGCACTCCCGATAACTTTCGAACCGGTCGACACGGAGAGAGTCGACTCGGCGAAGAGAAAAACGAGAGCGTGTCGAGGGGGCCGACCAGCTGACGCGATCGTGACGGAGGCCGCATCGGCACTGGCAGCCGCCGGCCGATCGCGAGAGAAAGAGAGAGCAGCCGAGCCGCCTTTTTCGCCCCTACCTCTCGGCTCTCTCGCAGTGTGTGTATATGCGACGTCAGGCCGTGTTCTGCTGCTGCTTAGGCCTCGCGTGCGGCCAGCGTGCGGCGCGTTGAGATAGGTTTTTAAAGGAGATGTACGGCGCGAATGGCTTGGATTGTGGAGCTGAGGTGTAGCACGGAGATTTGGATGCTGGCTCGGAGGATTTTTCGGAGCGGTGGGTTTTTTTGGTGGGGTTTGGTGTAAGGTGAGGTGGAAGTTTGGTAGGATGGTTGTTTGGAAATGAGAACAGGAATTCTTGGGATATTTGATGTAAAAATTTATAGTCTCTGTGTATATGAGCATTTGCAAATTTCTGTACTGATGTTCCGTTTATAATCGTTGCTATTCAAGTTAATTAACTTTTACTCGAGTGTAAAAAATAAAATTGTTCTAGAACAATACTTTTATTTTATTTGTTTTTCATCTCTACTTTTATTTTAATTTTTTACTAAAATCATATTCCATTAATTTTAAAATTATTCCAATTAGAAAATATTGAATTACTTATTTATCAATTAATTAACTTACTCGCTGCTGCCATGCTGTTAAAATTACATCTGTATCTATTAATTACGAATTAAGGACAAAATAAATATAAAATATTATTCAAAAGGAAACACCGTGAATTTTCATCGTTAGCTTATTAATTATTCAAGACGACCAGTTATTTACTTTCATAGTGAAAGGACTTCTATTTTCAAACCGTAGAAAACTCATTTGACTACTTTTAAAAAATAACATTTTTTCACTGTTTTTAATATTTTACTTTAATAAATTCAATTTTATTAATTTTTATTAATTGTAGGCTAACGTATTAAAGTAAAAAATGAATACATTTTAAAACTGTAAAAATATACTATCGCTATATAACATCTAAATAGAAATTTTTTATAAATAATTTTAGATAAAATTTTACTCCAAATTGTTAAACTTGAAAAACTTGATCAAAGATAGAAACTAATTTACGTTTTTATCACTATTAAATAAAATTATTATTCGCTATTATAAATGAACTTTCCAGAAGACATTTTGCATCAATACAAGACAATAACTCGATTTCGGTCTCTGAATGGTCCTTGTAATTACTCGTACGTATAGATGTAACGAAATATCCTATAAGAAACCTAATTTTTACCATCACTAACTACCCAACAACAATTACTCATACATAATCCCGAAAATGTATATCGTGCCAAAAACTACATCGGACACGTCACTGACCGTCCTTCGCTCTGACAAATCCCCCCTCCCCTCTGTCCCTCCAATCCAGGCCTAAACGCTCAGCAAGCCTGCGCCTGCCTCTCCCTCTCCTGTCCCTCTCACTCTCATCGGGTCTAAATCATCCGCCGTGTTTTTCTCAGACTTTCTCGCTTTCCTTCGGTTGTATGCCTGCTGCAGCGAGTTTCGTGCGGGGAGCAAAACGACATGACTCATCTGCGCGCGCGGGAGGCTATACGCAGGTCGAGACAGGTCTTGCACTTTTGCCTTCTGTTTTTTCAGCGTGGGAGCGGGGCGCGGGGGGTCGAGCTAAATATAGATGAGGTCGCATCGGTTTTCGAGTGGCTGCTCTTAGTGCGTGATTTTCGGCTTGCTTTAGCAGATTGCTGTATGGTGCAATGATCGGATGAACGATTAATAATTGTAACGTCGGGTGAACGATTAATAATTGTAAAATAATTCATTGTTACCAAGAAAATTATTTCGTATATTATTCAGAACTTTATAAAAATGAAAATTAATAAATATGTAACTTAGAAGATTATTCAGATAAAAATTTTATGGCAAATTGATATTACATGGCTTGTAATTTTTTTAATACGATCATTATTACGAAATATAAAATAGTATAGAGTAAAATTTTACATAACGTTTTGTGAGACTGAGTTACTTCCGTTTTATTTTATCTTTTTTAATTGCATGTATTTCATTACTAATTAATTTTCATAGTCCATTTTCATAAAATAACATTCTGAAATTAAAAATTACTTTTTATATTATGTAAATTAAAGTACACCAAAAAAAGTTACTCCAGATTGTCAAAATTTAAAAAGACAACTAAACAATCCTTTATTCTTCTCTCTGGAAAAAAATAGAAGAACTGAAGAGTTTTAATAAACTCAGTCCTGAAACGCTTCTTTCATTTTTTTCCTTTTTCATCTCTTATAACATCTTGCGTGAAACTATGCACTCTCATACGCATAACGCGAAGACACAGCGCTATGTAAAATGCAAAACCTACTGCGGAAAGCTGCAAAAAAGAAAGCAAATGCACCGGCCGGCACAGTCATTGCAAGTAATTTCAGAGGGACCTACGTTATTGCGCGACCACGCTGAAGTAATTAAAACGTCTGTGCGCGGCTGGACCGAGGAAAGCACCTCGTTGGGTGTGTCTATGTTAGGGGAAGGTATGTTGAGGCTGTTGTCCGATTCTAGAAGCGAGAAGTCCGAGTTTAGAAGCTGGGGAGGAGTGCAGTGGATGAGTGTGCTGATAGAGGGAATAATTAATTTTGCAAAAATTAATTTTATTGGGGAGGTTGTAAGGATTAATAGATAAAAACTGAATAGTATTCTTGTTGAACATTTGAAAGGAGATAAAAACTTGTATTATGTAACTGACTTGAAGTATTAACAAATGCGTATATCTATTCATAAACGTTGAAAAAAAGGTTAATTTGAATGCAAGCTATTTTCAAAACTACTACCACAGTATTTCACTAAATTCGCATTTCACCATCATCCCAAATCTTGCACAACAAAACAAACCCATTAAAAATCTTCCGCTCTTACAAATCCCCTTCACATTTCCACACACCTCCAAAATACTCCACACTAATCCACCCCAATTCTCTAAAAAACTCACAAAAAAACCGAACACCCACCCTCAACAGCAGCACCGTTCAACCCTCTCGAAAACCCCCAAAAAAACACAAAGCATCCAAGCAACCCCGCCGTACCAGCGCCTCGGAAACGGAAGTGCAGATCGGCCCTCTCCTGCGCATTCCGGGAGAAACGCTTCGCTCTCGTTTAATTTCCCATGAGAAATCGCACGGCCATAGGGCGAAACGTCTGCGAGACACGTGCGCGCAGCTCCATTCGTGCCTCCGCACAATGCCGGCTCCGCTCGTGATGCTGCATACGCTTGTATACCTGCAGGGACTCGCGCGCGCTGCGAGAGACGGACCGTCGCACGTGCCGGCCATGTGTCGGGAAAGTTGCTTTTTGCCGGTTTTTGATTGTGAGGGGACGAGGATGATAATGAGACGCCGGCCGTTGGCTAGTTGAGGAAGCGGCGGTGTTGACGTTTTGGAGGAAGTGGTGACATGGGTGGTTCGTTTTTCGGTTTTTTCTTGGTAAGATTGTTGGGTGAAAGCGCTTGCGAGGGTTCTGATTTTCGGATGGTATGTTGGTTTTTGAAATTGAGACTTTCTGTGATAAATATCGGTTGGGTTCGGATGAATGCAGATGTTTCAGTGAAATACGATGTGAATTGATTACTGTACAGTTTTGTTGATAGCGATTTGATAGAGATTTTGTACTGTTAAACATTTAAATAAATTTATTATTTTAGACAAATTATAATTAATACTATTATTTACTTTATGATAATTGATTATTTAATAAACGAAACTTAACAAAAATAAATCGTGGAAAAAGCGTGGCAAAAAACATAAACCAACCATCACTCTACGTACCAAAATAAGTAAAACAAAAATTATGAAACAAAAAAAAACTACACATCAGCCCTTTAATATTCCCGTACTAACCACGTGCCTCATCCAATACGTAAAACCTCAGGTGCAGCATAAGCTAGCTATTCGCTAAATATATATACACATAGCCGGCCAGTGTTCTTGCTCTGAATCGGTCAAGTGCCTCGCACGATGTCACTGCCGCCTTATTAGGGCCTCGCTCTTACCCGAGGTTGCTTCGCGCGGTCGCGGAAAAGAAAACAGCGACCGATAAGATTCGACGCCATTCCAGCATGCCAATTAGGGACGGCTCTTTTACGTCGAAATTGCCTACAATTTTTTACTTGTCTCGCGCACGCGCTTATAAATCTCACCGCAAATCGCGCCGCGACTTCGCGGTTACGTCTCGCCCGTAACGGAGATTGGATTTCTTTTTTGTTTGGGGTGATGATTTTTTGTTTGATTAAAGGGTGCGCTAGTTTTTTTTACTGTTGGAACTTCTCGATTTTTGTTTTTAATACGTAGGTGCTGGAGCGGTGATGAAAAATGAATGAGTATTAAATGGGGGGTTCACTGCAAATGGAAGGAGTGGAGTGTTGTTTGACGGAGAGGCATGACGTTTTTTTGAATGAGTTTTGAAGGAAAGATGGTTTTTGGGAAGTAAGTAAATTATGGAGGACGAAATGCGTAATGATTTGCTGTTCTTGATTGAAAATTACTCGTTTTTATGTGGTGCAATTTTATTTGCGATTTCGAAAATTACTGGAGGTATAAGATTACGTATGTTATATTTCGAAATAGTAATTATTTTAACTATACTTGTTTTAATAAAAGTTATTGTATTTATTACATTTACTTTAAAAATATATATAGTTAAGATTTTCTAATTACTTTTCCCGTAGTTAGATGAAGCTATACTGTTAAGCTGGTAGACGCTTCATGTTAACACATTTTTTTAATAACATGTTATTTATTAATTAGCTCCACGTTAGATTCTTATATATTATTCTACATGAATTTATTATAAAATACGAAATTTACGGAAGCAAAAGCTCAACACAATGATAAATAGGTCAATAAATCACTCAGCAATAATTAATAGATTTATTCCTAATTAAATCATTACATCGACCCAAAATAGACATTAACCGAGCGCTAATTCATTTGCCGTACCCCTAACAATCTCCCTCATCGTATTAAAAAAATTATAAGGCACCCCAACAACTCCAAACCAAAACCCCACCCACACCGACAACCAAACCTCCAACAATCTAGCTCTCCCAGGCCTCATTAACCTCGCCGCTCCTGTTGCAGTTGCCACTCGAACGAGCGGCTGTTCCTGCGGGACTTCGTCTCGTGCACGGCTAACACCAGCGGCGGCCGACTGGCCCGATGGCTCCAGCCGGACAGCTTCGTCGACCCAGCCAAGTGCGAGCTGGTTTACGCGCGCGAGGAGATGCGCTACGGCTGGCCGGCCCTCGTCACACTCGTCACCAGGGACCAGTACGGCGAGATCGTCCACGTGCCCGGATTAAAGGTGAGTCTGGGGGATGAGCGACTGATGATGTGGATAGGTAGATTGGCGCGTGTTTGGATTGACATTTTTTTAACAGGGAGGGACGTACGTGTGTGCAGTTTCAGTTGTTTTCGATTAATGTTAGGATTATTGGATTAAATCTACCTGATTTTTATTAAGTTTTGAAAATTTATTTGGAAGTATCCGAAGGTTTAAACGCGAGCATTATAATTCAAATTTATACCATATTAAACACTTAAAATAATTTTTATTAAACCGTTCATCATTTGCTTTACGATTCAAAACGAAAATTACAAAACGTACATCTACCCCTGCAGATCGAGGCAAAAGCCGTACCGATCGACAAGCGCGACCTGTCCGAGCCCGAGCAAGGCAAGAAGATCCGCCGGATGTCCCAGCCCGACCCGATGACCTTCGGCGGACATCCACCTCCTTCCCTCGAGACACCCTACGAGGTGACGGTCCTCGACGATCCGTACAAGGTCCAGTTCCACGCCATCACCATAATGAAGGCCTACCGTAACTATTCATTCGAAGAGCTGCGCTTTACCTCATCGGCCCTCAAAAGATCGAGCGAGAGCATGATGGTTATGCCGAACGGCGATGGGACCTACAGGGCCACCTGGACGCCTTTCTCCGTCGGCTGGTACTCGATACAGATCAACATTGATGGTTACGATATGGAGGATGTGAGTCTTTTTTTATATTATTGTTGGTCGTTAGTTTTTGAGTTGGAAGAAGTCGTACGTGAAACTGATCGGTTTTTTGCTTCCGCAGAATTATAAAGTCGAGGTGAAGCGGCCGCCGCAAGGTATGGAGCTGCCTACGCTGAACATCGTGAAGAAGCCCCAGCATCTGCCGAGTAGACTGAGGAAATTCGTGGCGAAAAATAGCGCCGGGCTCAGGATCAGGGCGCATCCGTCCCTCCAGAGCAAGCAGATCGGTATTGTGCCCGTTAACAGCACTATAGTCTATTGTGACGAGGTAAATTTATTAATAGCTATTCCTGATTACTTTACTTAGTTGCAGCGAAAATCCATGAATTTTATGGTCTGCTGATTTTTAATTTTTAATTTCTTTTATTTTCTTATGAAAAGATTCACAACGACGATGGTGTGTGGCTCCGACTGAACGTAGATACAATAGCTAAATACTGTAATAGCGGACACTTGGAGGCTTGGTGCCTGCAGTATAATCAGCATTTGGGTAAAACTTTGCTACTGCCAGTGGAGGAACCAAAGACTTCGGTGTACCAAGCTACGAAGGATGGACAGAAAAAGACGGAACTGAGCGATGAGTTAGTAAACTTAAAATAATATTGATTTGATGATACTTTAGATTTTACATCATTTTATAAATTTTTAGCAAAAGGAAGACTGTGACGTTTGATAATGGAAAAACTATGGCTGTGGTAACGTGCGGCGCTTCAGGCCACAATATAAGAAGCAGACCAAGTTTGAAGGCTGCAGTCGTTGGGATGCTGGCTTTAGGGAATACCGTAACCATTCAGGAATACGTATGTTTTAAATAATTTATTTAAATAATTTCATACTTCAGATATCCTAACATATGAAAGTTTTTATTTCAGTTTGTGAATAGATACGGTACTTGGGTCCGCATAGACAATGATTCGTCCGGTAAGTACTGCTTTGAGACTGAAGGTGAGGCCTGGTCACTGGCCATTAATAAGCACGGAGTGGCCTATATGAAAATCACTCAGGATATGGATGACGAGATTGCGGAGAAGAAACCGTTGCTAGCCGAAATAGCACCTATGCTGCAGGTTAGATTAAAAAATTATGCAGAGAGATTCTATTCAGCTCTACATTTTGATGGTTCATATTGACAAGGAAGTATTCTAGAAGTTAATTTAAGACAGACGTATATGATGCGCCTATTTAACATGTTTCTGGAATACGTCTTTATCAATAGAAAACGTTGATTTCTATGAATAAAGTCAAATGACGCCTTAAAACCTCTACTGAAACTCGAATAATTATTTGCAGCTGGCCTCGAGCAGTCAGGACAACTTTCAGGCGAACTCGCTGCAGAACTGCGCCTCCCAGCTCCCTAACAGCGCGGGCTCCGGTGACGGCCTGAACAGTTCATTCCTCTTCGGCAATTACAGTGGCAGCAGCGTCAAGCAACAAGATTCGCAGGCTGGCAGTGACAAGTGTACATCGACTACCACGGCCGATAAAACAACAGAGCCTTCAGCGAAGCTGGCCAAGAATCACCTTAAGGAGCGCTCAACGAAGGAGCGTGAGAGAGAAGGCGGAGGTGGAGGGAAGTTTAGTGTGCTGCAGAAGTGGCTGAGAGGAGACGACAAGTCGCACGGAGAGAAGAAGAGCTCGCCCGGAAGGTGGTTGTGGAATTTATTCATTTATAAATTAAGTGTAATGGTAGTGGAGACTAAAATTAATGATGCGAAATTGATAGGGATTTTTCGGAATTCGTGGGAGTCTCGGTGAAGGAGCTGGTGAAGGCGATGGGCGAGAGTCGAGCTAACGGCAATGGCTCGACGCCGCCGGAGACGCCTAGGCGGATGTCGCGCAGCTCGTCGCCGAAGAATCCACAGAGCTCGCCGAGGTTTACCAGTAGGTCGTCGAGTCCAGTTCCAATACCTGGTACGTATTTAGTGGGTTTGGCCTATGTTAATATAGGAAGCTAGTACTTGTCTGTCTATATTTTTTTATCTGAGATTCCTTCTTCTTTTTTTAACATCTATTTTCTTATTTCGCGCATTGACACATACTTACTCCGTGTTCTTTGTGTGTGTTTCGTCTCCAGCTTTATCTGAACTAATAGTGCTGCGCGAAATAATCTTAAGGGAGTGTGATCGTAAGGCGCAGCTTAACTAACAGAGATCTTGTTTGTTTTAGTCTTTGGATATGAAATATTAATAATTTGATTAACTAAAACCTTCGTAAAGAAATCATTACAAAAATTAAAAGAACAAATATTTAGTTTAATATAATAAATATTTAACTAGTTCATTGTATTTAGTATACGTATTCAGAGTAGCATATCAAAATTAAAAATCACAAAAAGTGACAATCATTAAAATATTATATATTTTAATTTAGTAAATACTTATTTGTCGAATTAACGGTATTCGTTAATTTCACATCCCCTTAAATAGCTTTTTTTATCGTGATAGATGTACTCGATTGATTTCTTTTAATTAATATAAATTATCGATACATCTATTTTTATATCCATGCCAAGGAAAATGAGAAGTTTTTAAATGCTGACTAAATTTTTCAGTCTATCGAAAAATTTGAAATATTATGTTTTTTAATATTACAGTTAGCAATTAAAAACCAATTATTTAACCCTAAGGCTACTAGTTAAATTAGTTATAACAAGATCGTGATGTTGGTCTTAGCTGGGTCCAGTCGTCTGCCGTTCGGTGCTGGTCTCTTTCCACCTGCTGTTAATGCTCAAGGTACTCATGGCTTTTCTTCCCTTTAACGCTTGTAAATTTGTAGCTTCTGTCACAATAATTTCAATCAACCAAAAAAGCTTTTTCACTGCTTTTTATCATGGAAATAACATAAATTAGCATTATTATTTATTTTAATATTTGGATGTTTAGAGTAACTGATTTTAGTACAGAATCATTTATTACTGTTTAACTTAATATGAAAAGATAGTAATAATAACTGTGTCCTGTTTTGCATGTTATTCACTTGATATGTAGAGCGTAAACCTGGTACAGAAAAGTATAATTTTTCACGTGAGTAATAAAAGCATTTTCTATGCATAAAATACAAACTGTAGTTGCATTTTAGATAGATGACGCTCAGCGTCGGATACACAAAGCACATTTTTGCACGTAATCTCTATATTCAGAAAAAATTGTATTATTTCTTAGGTAAAAGGTGAAATTATCTAGTAAATTGGTATTTGTAATATTAAAAGATTTTACATTTCTTTATATGTTTGCATATTTTAAACATCTGAATGTATTCCATTTAATGAAAACTTATCAGGTGGGAAAAATTTGACTGGAGGGGGAGACAGTGCCAGCAGCAGTCCCTTGCACTACGGCTCCCCCCGAAGTGTCGGCATCTCGCCCTTAGGTAAGACTTGTGAAACACAATCAAAAACTTGTAAACCGATTTGTCCAAGAATAAAATGTAAATAATTTTTTTTTGAAGGGCGGTTTATGCAGTGTCATAGATATTTTTATTCAATATGTTATACAAATAAAATTTTGATGTTCGCGTTTATTTTTCAATCTTTTTCATAAGTTTAAGTTTCATAATCGAAGTTGTTTCAAATAAATAGCTATAAAATTTGATATCATTATAAATAATATCTTACTTTTATACAAATTATGCTATAGTATTTTATTAACAGTGTAAAATTACAAATTATTCAAAAAAATGGTAAGAGAAATTTATTACAAAATCAATCAAATTTACTTTCTAATACGCATGTTTTAAATTTTTTAATTTTTTAAAAATAAAGTATTGTAATATTCACGTATATATACAAATTAATTACATTATTAAATATGGCACGATGTATGTACATTGCATGATGAAAGTAAGGAAAATAGTATGACTAAATATTTTTGTATTTTAAAACTATTACTGTATTAATGTTCATTAAAATATTTTACGATTTTCTAAAACGCAGAGTTATAGTACGCATGTAATGCATATTGAATTAAAAAGAATGTAGTATTTAAAAAAATTATTATTTAGTTATAATATTGTTATTGACTGCGAAATTTCGAAATATATTGAAAAATAAATCTTTCGATAAAAAAAAACTTTTTTGAAGGTAAAATTTAATTCTAGATTATATAACAAAATATAGTAGATTTTATAAGTGCGTATAGTTTCTCATCCTTGTGATTGTCGTACTCGAGGTTTCACAAAGCCAGCCTGAGTGATGCGAAACAATATTTGTGATATTAGTTTGTCTGAAATTAAATTTTTGAAAATTTGCAAAATGCTTGAAGCATCTCTTTATGCACACTACATCATGATAATTTTTTTCGACTGTTGAAATTTTGGCTAAATTTGCTTAAGAAATATAGTAAATAGCGCTGTAAAAAGTACCTTCATATTTAGTTTAGAAAAAAGAAATAAATAAAATTTTCATAGAAAGTTTTAACGCCATCATAAATCGCCGCCTCTTAAATTTTAAGTCACCTCAAATCAATACTTCTAAAATACTTTTAAAATATATATGCACCTTTTATCCTTACCTTCTTCACTACCCTCGAACCAGAGAGTAGTAGCCCTACATCATTCTACAGTTCAAACATTCACTTTCACAGTATCAGCTGGCATGGTGGACAGCGCCGGTGGCGGCGGAGCCTCCGGTCACCAACGTCGAGGTTCGACGCAAAGCGACACGAGCGCGCTGGTCAGCAGCTTGACTCGAGATCCATCGCAATCGCCGGCAAGCTCAATCGCTAACACCACCAGGGACCTGTCGCCCAGCCCGAGCTGCAGCTCGCTGCACATGCGTTCCGAGGGTAGCACGTCAAGTCCGCCCGAGACGCCCAAGAAGGAGTTACAAAGTGTAAGAGTTATGAGAGGTTGATTTTAGAATGTATTTGAGAGGTTTTATTATAGTCTTGACACGGTCATTTTCTCTTTGGTCAAGGCGTTTTTCTTGTAGGTGCGACGGTTTTAAAGTAAAGTTATAAAGATTTTGTCAATGACCTCATGCGTATTAGTTTTATTTTGTATTCAATTTTTTTCGAATAGACATACATCAATAACTTTGTAACAACATTTCGTATTATTATATTTTAGTTCCGATCAGATTTTTTCAAGTTTCTCATGCCAATAAAACGTTATTAAAAATATAAGTTTTCAATAAAAAACAGAAAAATTATAAAATTATATTTACAAAAACTTTAACAATAGTAGAATTCATTTTCGGTTTTTCATCAACAGCAGGATTCTCAAGACGCTTCCAAGAAGGTCTCCGAGGCTCAGACGCAAACGAGCCCGGAAAGTGCGACAACAGCTATGAAAGGTCACTTCTCCGTCAATGCAACGAACGGCAAAGATGAGCGTCACTTGACGAAGCTGTACCGTCGCGATCATTCAAAAGTTGGGAAGACAAGAGCGAAACGTGCCATATCACCTTCCGCGAGCACGCAACAGGTGGCTAGTCCGAGTCGCACTCTAAATCTCAATAAAGAAAAGGTAATGTTATAATGACTCGATCATTCACTTAGACCATAAAAACCGAAGATTAAAGTTAACTAATCACAATTATTGCAGGTGAAAGAAGCGATAAGCCCATCAGTAGCCGAGTGTCTACGCGCCGTGTTTGCCGCTTTTCTTTGGCATGAAGGTATAGTGCACGACGCTATGGCCTGCGCCAGCTTTCTCAAGTTTCATCCCAACTTGCCGAAGCAAGGCGCCCTGGTGGTGACACGCCAGACGCCGCTGTCGAGCAATGAGCGTCAGAAGACAGAAATGACGCGCGAGGAGCGGGCGAGGCAGAGGCACTCGGTCGAGGTGACGAATGACGGCAATTATCTACACATTCAGCCTAGTACTTTGGAGAGCCTGACAAGATCGGCCGCGAATGCCAATGCTAATAGGAATAGAAAGAAGCAGGACACGAGCATCAAGGAGGAGAATCCGACTGCAGGTTGGTTGTGTATTTGTACTGAAGGTTACTCAAATTTGGGTTTAAAAGAATTGAATTAATTGTGGAAAATATTGTCTATTTGTAGCAAACAAACTGACAGCCCTGCCAGAATTTACAACGGTTACGGTTTTACCTCCAGCTCTGAAGAGTCTTGTCTTCCTGTGGGAGGAGCTGTCTTTGAATTGCCTTCAGGCAATCGACCAGCAAACTGTCTTACCCAGTCCGATTGCCCAGCAGCCGGTCATGAAGCTCGCCAAACGAGCGTCGAACGAGACACCAGTGAAGAATCCTCTGTCGACGCCGGCAAAGGAGAGTAACGCAGTGGATAAGCGAGAGAAGAGAGGCTCGCGGGAGAGAAAAGAGTGGAAGCCAATCTCTAAGGTAACGGTGGCCGATGGGTTGGGAGGCATCGAGCGGGAGACTGTCTGCGAACTGTGCGGGCTGTCCTTCCCTCATCCCGTGACGTATCATATGAAGCTGATGCACCCGGGATGCGGATGGCATGCTGGGGGTAACGGTTATAACAGCGGAGGGAATTACTGTGTTGGGTGGGCTGGGAATTGCGGAGACGGAGGTGGTGGAGGGAGCTCGTGGTACCTGTTGTGTGATACCTGTCGCGATAAGTATTTGAAGGTGAGTTAGAATATACGTGAGTTAGAAAAATTGTGTAACTTGTTTGAAAATTAATAGCAGAAGTAAAACTGTGTTTTGTTCGTTTGTCATTGTATAGTCGTCAGTGTTTCTTGAACGTACGTCTCGTTTCTTTAAACGGACAACGTGCAAATTCAAAATAGAATTTTAATTTCATTTTCTATGATCATGAACACTTTTTATCTTGAAGAGTAGCGGATTTTATAAAGTATTCCGGTTTTTTAGGCTAAAAAGAACAAGCGGCACAGGCGCGGCTTGGGTGAAGCGAGTAAACTAATGTCGCCAATCATGTCACCTGACAATGACGACACGCACATAATTGTCAAGAACAATGCGATGTTCCTGCTAGACTTAGCAAGTGCTGCGGGCGTTAACATTCCAAAACAACAACGTCGGCCCTCGCAGACTTTAAGCTCGGTAGCAGAGAACTACAGTCCGCCGGAGGCGGCTGGACCATTTCCTTCAACTGGACCTTTCCAGTGCCTGGCCGCGCTCGGTGTGCAAAACTCGCAGAACAGCGAGGAGAGATTTTACGAGGAAATGCTCAGGAGACAAGATGGTCAGCAAGGCTCATTTGAGGGAAGTGGCAGTGGGTTGACTGTAAGTAGCAGAAGGGTGGGTTTCACATTTATTCATAGGTGTTGTGTGCATGTTTGTTGTATTTGTGTATCGATTTTTGTAGAATAACATATACGTAAAAAAATTTCAGAAATTTTTAATATTGACAGATCTAGTTAGGCTCAAATTTTTGTTTTGAAACCAAAAAATATATTCCAATACGTTTTTAGAGAAATATCTTATTAAAAAATCAAAATTGTTATAATTTTTTGGAAATTTTGACCATTAGCATTTCAGATACTCATATTAGAATATCATATTTTAACACAAAAAATTGTACCCAAATGTAAATTTAAAGTTTCTAAGATTTGCTTACATATAAAGAAAGCAAGAACATTAATAAATTATAGAATATTCTAACACCTTACTTATAGCATAAATAACAACTATTTATTTATTATTATTATCTACGACTCTATATGTTCATTAAAACGATATTAATTTTCCTATTTCTTAATACTTAGCCTTTGTCGGAGTGTCCTATGAGCGATAGTGACAGCGATAGTGGAAAGAATCGTGGGATGTTTCATCGATCCGTTTCTATGTCGACTGGGGCTCCTTGGGCCAAGAACACCAGTGATGGTCGAGTGGTCATGATGCGAAAAAGAAATAATAGCAGTAGTGAATTAAATAACGGTAATATTTTAACAAATTTATCTTCATTGATTTATTAATAATTTTTCTTTTTAAAAATTTTGATTTTATAGTACCGTTGACTTAAATATTATTTTTTATCCTTCAGATGCTGGCTCATCATTACTCTGTTATCCTTCTGCTGCACTTCAAAAACTAGTGCCATCGATGGATCAATCAGCCATAGTTTCATCAAATCAAGCAGCGGAGATCGCCAATAATGATCGCATCGAACTACTTATGAGACCGGTAATGCTGTTCGTCCTGCAGCAGCACAACCTACAGCACCTGCAGTATGCAATGAAACAGGCTTTGAGACGTGCTGCATGTCGGGTGTACGCTATGCAGGCGCTCAATTGGCTGTTGAGAAGTGTCACTCAGCCAATTTGTTTGCACGATCTGCTATGGTGGTTCGTTGCCTCACTTACGCCGATCGTCTCAGATTCTATGGATATCAATGAGGATGATAACAGAAAGAGATGCCTAGAGAGGAGAAAGGATCACGTACGTTTTGCACTTGTTACATTGATTCTCTATAAAGTGCTTAATATTTTTTTTTTTTTTAATATTGTCATAGTTGTTGCATAGTACAAAAAGTTAATAGTTCTATCAAATTTCTCATATGTTCACTTTCTTTGATTTAGATATTGCATAATTAAATAAATGTTCCTTCAAAATGTACGTTTATTAAATTTATAATATTTTTATTATTTAGGATATGGTTGGAGTGTGCGAGCATCCTTTAAGCGATTTGATAATCGCTGGCGAAGCAGCTAATCCACTTCCTACAGCATTCCACACATTATTACAAACGATTGCGGATTTGATGCTTTTACCACCTCCTGGTATGAAATAGACTTACTGATTAAAATAAAAATATCACAAATAAAAATCATTGTAAGATATCTAATGATGAACTCATATATTAGGTTCGCCGCTTCAACAAGCCGCTGTAAGATGTTGGGCCATTCAATTCACGCCCGCCGATCACATGTTTTTACACCGAAGCCACGTCTTCAGTAACATAAGTAAAATTCTTTCGCGCTCAGAAGAAGAAGAGGACGCAACGATGAGTATGCACAAGAGTCACCAGTCAAATTTATCAGGGCAAGTTCAGAGTTCGGTTGAGTCACTTAGAGACCTTACTTCAACTGTCGAGATCAAAACATCGAGCAGACAAGCAATGATCAGTAGTCTTACGGATAACTCAACCGAGACATTTTGGGAATCTGGTGACGAAGATCGAGACAAAACAAAGACGATTACTATTATTTGTGGTGCTCACGCGTTTCCGAGGATGATTTACATTCACATTGACAACTGTAGGGACTTAACTGTAAGGAACGCTTAGATTAAAAAAACATAAATTTATTATTTATACACAATATAAAATAAATTATTTGGTATTTTCTATTTTAGCACAAAGTCTCAAGCGTTACATTCCAATCAGGTATTGATACAGACGAAATGGTCAAGTTGAAAAATGTTGAGATAGAAAGTAGATCGACTGGGTGGGTTAATTGTCCAATAATTAACAGCCGACATGTTGTCGTTGGTCTTGAATTAAAAGGGCCTGACAATTCACTAAGGATTAGACAAATTCGTGTATTAGGAGAAATTGAAGGGGAAAATCTTAAAGTCGGTAAACAGTTGAGTGCTATGACCATCCAACAAAAGAACTGCGAAGCGGAAACTTTAAAAGTATTTCGATCAATTACATCACAGGTATAATTAACGAGAAAAAAATAAGATTCTATTATTTTTTTTAAAGATTTATATAAGAACTTTAAAAAAAAAATAATAATCTGTATAATACATTTTATAGTAAATCTCAATAATTATTTTAGGTCTTTGGAAAGTTAATTCAAGGAGAGCAGCAAAATCAAGGACCAATCTCTTCAATAGGTATAGAACCAAATAATGAAGAATTGGAAGAAAGTAATGAACTTCGCGAACATATGGTAGGAATTTTGTTCAGTAGGAGTAAATTGACTCATCTCCAAAAACAAGTCTGCACTCATATTGTACAGGTATTTTATTTAAATATCCTTATATTTTTCGTATAAGTTATACAATTATAAGTATTTTTGAACTAATGATAATAATAAATAAAATAAAAAAATAATTCATAATAAATAATAATTATGGCCAAATAAGAAAATGATTTTGTTTTCTTACAGGCTATTCGAAAAGAAACAGTTCGTCTTCGAGAAGAATGGGAGTCGCTTTTGTGTTCACCAACTCCAGTTAACAGCTTAATAAGCGATAATAGTGACATGCCAAAAGCTGCGGATACTTACTGCTTTGAAATGTTGTCAATGGTTTTGGCCCTTAGTGGAAGTTCAGTAGGAAGAAACTATTTGTCTCATCAATGCGGGCTCTTAAAAGACCTTCTCAGTCTATTGCACACGGGTTCAGCTAGGGTGCAGAGACAAGTGACTTCTCTTCTAAGAAGAATCTTACCTGAAATCAAACCTGAAGCCTTAGCTAATGTTGTTGGTGCTGATCGACTTCCACCTTCAGATTTTAGTATTATCTCTGCAGCGAGTAATGGGTATTCCCAATCTATGGATTTCGATGAGCATAATTTGGGCATTTTAGATGTTTTTCTTAGTTGTATAGCAAAGGCTTTGACCGTACAGGTGAAAGTCAAAGATAAGGAGAATAATGGGAAAGCTTTGCAATCGATTTCGTTGGCTACAAGTATTCATCCCAAAAGCTTTGTTGGGATCCGATGGTGGCTAAGAGGCTGCATTACGAGAAAGCTGGCTGAAGAAATTATACAGCTTTTGAAAGACATGGCTTCTGTAAGTTTCTTTTTTCACTTTTTAATAATAAAAATAATATTCAATAAATGATAGCATTTTTTAATTACTACATTTAATCATAAAAATATTTTTAGGGAAAATTGTCTGATGCTTGGGCTGCTGTGACAAAAGCTGCTATTGCAGAGAACATCTTAAACTTGACCAGAATGGATGACAAAAATAGAGATCCAACAAAATGTCTCCGTTCACCAACTTTATGGTTGGCACTGTCTTCCCTTTGTGTTTTAGATTCTGATCATGTAGAAAGGTTATCATCTGGTCAATGGAGCAGTGCTGATGGTCAACCACCACCTCCTAGAGTAAGAATTGATATAATTTTATTTGAAAAATAGGCTTACGAAAGGTAAAATAAAAATCAAAAATGTTTCTTCAGCCAACATGCAGCAACCACGATGACGGAGAAACAACAGCAATCATTCAGTGCAATTCTTGCGGAAATTTGTGCGCCGATTGTGATCGCGTACTGCATCTTCATCGTAGAACTCGTATGCATGTGCGGCAGGTCTGCAAGGAAGAAGAAGAAGCTATTCGCGTGGATCTTCACGAGGGCTGTGGACGTATGAAGCTTTTCTGGATTCTCGTTTTGGCTGACAGTCAGACTCTGAAAGCTCTCGTTGAGTTTCGCGATGGACCTCCGCAAAAACCCGTCGGAGCAACATCCGGTGTCTGTCGGTTTTGTGGAACAACAGGTATGTATACACGGAAAAAATCATCCGAGAAAAATTAACGTTCTAGCATGATGATAGTCGTAGAACATGTTGTGACTATCTAAAAAATTATAGTGTAGCTCGGTAAAACTAGGAGCGATTTCAAACAAATGTTCTAGTGAATTGTTTTCGATTTTACCGTGATACACCACAGTTTTTCTAGAAAAATTCTTACTATGTATAAAGCAAGCTTGTGCTAATTTTAAATACAATCATATTGTTAAAAAATATATAATAGTAAATAAAATTCTCAATTCTTAAATTCAAAAAATTTTCTTTTCTCTACAGGTAACACTGGTCTCCTAGCGATCGGCAACATTTGCTCGGATCACGAGTGTCAGGAGCACGCAAAGAACGCCTGCAGTAAGGTACATCCATGTGGTCACATATGTGGCGGTGTGCGCGACGAACGTCCTTGTCTACCCTGTTTGCACCGTTGCAATCCAGCCTGCGATCTCAAGCAGGATGCTGATGACATGTGCATGATCTGCTTTACTGAGGCACTTTCCTGCGCTCCTGCAATCCAACTGCAGTGCGGCCACGTATTCCATCTGCACTGCTGTCGGACGGTGTTGCTGAAGCGCTGGGTAGGTCCGAGGATCACCTTCAGTTTTTCACTCTGCCCGATCTGCAAGGTGCCTATGGATAACCCTAATTTAGTTGAGCAATTGGCCAGTGTGAAGGCACTATACGAGGACGTGAAGAGGAAGGCACTAATGAGGCTGGAGTACGAAGGCCTACACAAGTGAGTTTTATTTTACGTTAAATTAAAAACTATCTTTAAAAAGCTTTTCAATTTGTACTAATTGTAAATTTGCTTCCAGATGTAAAAAATTATGTAAATTATCTGTTAATATTCAATTTGTGATTTTCATATGAATTTTATAAATATTATTGCACTTTTAGAGCTGAAGCTGTAACAACACCAGGTGGACGATACTACCAAGATCCGGCCTCCTATGCTATGGACCGCTATGCCTATTATGTTTGCTACAAATGTCAGAAGGCCTATTACGGTGGAGAGGCACGCTGCGATGCGCAGCAGGGTGGTGAATCTTTTGATCCTACGGAACTCGTCTGCGGCGGTTGTAGCGATGTGGCCCGCGCCCAGATGTGCCCCAAACACGGCACCGACTTTCTTGAGTATAAATGCCGTTACTGTTGCTCCGTCGCTGTGTTCTTCTGTTTTGGCACCACACATTTCTGCAAGCCCTGTCACGATGACTTTCAGCGTGTAACCAATATACCCAAGAACGAGCTGCCTTCATGTCCAGCAGGTATTTATTTTGCGTTTATAAAAAAAAAGATTTTAGAATAATAGATCATTCCATGTTAAACTTTTTTATGTTTTGATTTATGTATATTATCTAAAAATAGTAAATATGTAACCTCTTTTTAATCCGTCGAGTTTAATCACTGAAGATACACTAGTTTAAATTACTTAAAAATATGCCAATATTATGATAAAAGTTAGTTTATGATAAATAAATTTACTTTTATGTTGAAAAAAAAAAAAAATAATTTTCAATAATAATGATAGTAATTGATAAATTTTTAGCTATTAAAACAAATGACAGCCCTTTTTGCATTAAAAATTATTTTTCCTCCCTAGGGGAATAATATACTATTTATTCTTCAAACAAATAATTTAATATTTAAAAGAAACTAAAAGCCAACTTTAACATGAATATTTATGAAAATTAAATCAAATTTCTGAAAATTTAAAATTAAAATACCTACGTCTTAAGTTTAATAAAAAAAATTGATAAATTTTTATACATTTAAAAATTATACCTGATAAAGAAGTTACAATAAATTTTCTTATGCATAGGACCCAAAGCAAAGCAATTGGAAGGAGATGAGTGCCCACTTCATGTAAAGCATCCACCAACTGGAGAAGAATTTGCGCTTGGTTGTGGCATTTGCCGAAATGCACAGACCTTTTAAGATAAATACATTTCTACGCTTGACTTTCTAAGACTCTGAATCAAGTTTTCCAGAGCTAAGACGTGATGAACCTGAAAAATACTATTGCTAAACTTATTGTATGAATGAGTGAGAACTTCCTATTCGTATTTTTTCTTCTTTAAAGAATACTTGCTGAAAAGTATTTCAATGGCAGCGACTGAACAATGACTGGAATTGAATGACGCGGAGATGTAGTGCACACGACTCGTTAAAACAGAAAATTTGTGTGATAAACGTTAAATAAGTCGTTTATTAATAATAATGTTAGATATTAGTAGGATCAAAAGTGCTGATTTTGGACGACCAACGTCCGAAGAACAATATTTCTTTTCCATTGCGTCAAAATGTGCGTTAATCAGCAGAATATGAATATCTGCGACTGTGAGATTAAAGGCCCACGTGATTATATGGCCTTTCTACGATGTCATTTAGGATAATCAATTGTCGGGAAGTTAAATGAATTGAATTGCCTTTTGTCGATGATACAGGGAGAGTATGCGTTGAATTTGAATAATATGTGTGTCGTTATGAGACTGGAAAAATCGCATTACCTTACATTATAAAAATAAAAAGAAAAAACTCAAATGTGCGTGTTTGTTAGCATTTTTAAATTATTACATTCTATTTAAATAATTGTGTATTTCATGCGAATGATAGTGCCAGTCCTGATCTCGCTACTCGCATTTTTCTATCAGTTTATGTTAATTTATAATTTTTTTTGTCATATTATTTATTGAAATTTTTCTCAATGTAATTATTGTCTTCGATAATGAACAGTGGTACCGATTTGTACTAAACTGTTAAGTCCCATTTTTAATGATACATAAGTATTACAATGCTACGATGTATTCAGTATTTCTGATTGTAGAGTGAATGGTGCGATGAAGCTGTTTACTTTGATAATTTGTTACATAGTTTGTCTTTCAATTTGGGTATATTAAATGAGAGAATCAAGGAGAAATAGTGAAGTTTTTATTTCAAAATAGTTTAAGATTGCAATAAAATAGAAAAATTTTGAAAATATCCAAAAAAATTCATGTAATTAAGTTGCAATTTGTCTTGACTTAAAATTGTAAAGTAATGTAATAATTATTTTCTTTAATTATTTTTAGTTTTGGAATAACAATTTGTAAATTTAATAAGATTTATTTGGTTGTATTCATTTGAATTAATTATATTATCTATCCATATAAAAAAATAAAAATGTGAAACAAAATTAAAAAATTCCTTTAACAGATTTATTAAAAAGTCATTAAAATCGCTATTATGTAATGATATTTGACTATCTTGAATGTGATAGATGCAACAGGTATGCTAACTGCAGACATTACAATTCAAGTCAAAAAATTTTTAGTTTCGTTTTATTGTTTCTGTTACCTATACATACTATTACAGTGACATTTGCGATAAATAGTAAATTAGATTCCACTTATAAGATAATTTCATTTACAAAAGTAACGTAAAATTATTAACAATTTTCTTCACTTTAAAAAAATCTATTACATAAACCCACTCAAAAGCCTTTCTTATTCCAGCAAATACAATTACACTACCTCCAGCGCATCGGAAACAAGAACTACCCACAACAGTTCAAGCAGCGCACCTATCACCTCCGAACACCATCCACTCCAAAACCGAATTCCCGCTCGCCTGCCACCAAATCAAGTCCCGCTCTCACCGCCTCCTCGGCCCTCAGAGCAGCAGCGGCGCAGGCGCGGTCATCGATCCGAAAATCCAACATGTCCGACAAGTCCACTACCTCCTCCTCGCGGGCCTCTGGCGCACTAAACTCCCTCAGTATCCAGCAATAACTACTGCTCGGCTGCAGTCTGTGATTATCTGGCAGTGCGTGCGAGAGAGCGAGTGTGTGTGTGCGCGCGCGCGTGTGTAGTGTGGCGCTGGTCGGTGCCTCTCCTATACGACACCTCGCCTCGACGTTTTTCGCCTCGATCAGCGGTAAGTTTGTGTGAACAGTATATCAACGTTTGCGCCGATGTATTGCATAATTGCCAGCCGGCGCCTTATCGCCCGGCGTCTCGCGCTAAAAAAATTCTAGAGCCACACGCACGGTCTGTACCTACTCTCTTTCCTTCCTCCACCCCACGGCGTAGGCTCCGCGCCTTTTCTTGTCTGCTACCTGTCGGCCTATAGCTCCGTGCACCTTCGTGCCCTTTTATCGGTTCGATGCCCGATGATTGCGGCTGGTTTACGAGCTGCTTTTTTAAGTGATTGCTCCGTTTGTTTACCAGAAGAGTTTTGCGTGCTTCATGGAGGTGATGGTTGCGAGAGGAAAGAGAGAGAGGGTTGATCGTGCGCGCAGCGCGATTGTTTTGTTTTGAACCGTTCCCTTCGGGGATACTGTGTATGTAAGTACGAGCCTCACCGTGATAAGCGTTTGAATCACCGTGAACTCTTGGCTTAAACAATGACGAGTACAGTGCAAGTGTGTATACGAGCGATATGACTCATCTCGCTCTATATAAACGCGGGGGCTGACCAGCTCTCGCGAAAAACTAACCTCAACTTTTTGCAGCCCTTCTGGCGCGCAGGAACAGCATCAGCTGCTGCTCTCGTAAATTTTTTTCGTTTACGTTTTTTGAAAACACTACCAGCGCCTTTTTCGGGAGAATGTCACGCTGCAGCTGGAGGCTTTTTCGCTTATTTGTTTACAAACTGTCAGCAGGTGTCGTCTGTCGTTTTTTTTTTTCGGTCTGCTCGCTCTTGCGTGTGATTGAAATGTCGATACTTAGCCCTGAGCACACCGGGAGTCGTGCTTTTTTTCAAGGTTGTCGCGCGCGGAAGTGTCAGAAGATCATATTTGCTCGACGGCTCGTGCAAATTGAGAATTGAGAAGGTTGATTCGTTAGATTGTTAGGGCGGTTTGTTTTCATGGAGGTTCGCGATTTTATTTTTGTCAGGATTGGTTGGGAGAAACTATGTGAAAATTAATTTGGTATTGGGTAAGATGTTTAAATAGTGATCAATTTTGGGTTTGGATGATGTTTTGATTAAAAATAAAGCTATTGTTACTATTGTAGTGACTAATCTTGTCATTGTTATCATTTTTATCGTGTTGCACATTTACGCGTGCTTTGAATATAAAACGGTCATTGACAGTGAAATCATAAAATTCTGATTTCGATCACTAAATATGTTATTAACTTTCAAATTAATAAGATAATTTTCTTTATTTACAATGTAAAAATGTATGTTTTAATGATTATTAACTCTAGGTAAATCAGATCAGTAAGAAATCAGTGATAAATCTTTACTTATTACAAGATTATGAGTATTTCCCATGCAATTCTATTAAATAAGTGATGCAATTGAGTTTATTGCTATAACTCATTAAATCTCGTTTAAAATCGCGATAATATATACGATCCACATACTTTTTGTACTTGGAATGAAAGTAGTCTATTACGCTCCAGTTTCAAGGTCACGCATGATATGTAATCCCCTGATGGTATTTATTTTCGCGTGCAATATACAGCTATGAATGAAAATGCAATCATATAATTAATCGTTAAAATATTGGCGCTTGATTTTAATAAAAATCGCGTTGTAGAAAATTTTTTAAAAAGATTTTGAAAGTTTTATACTTTGCGATGTTTGCCTCGCTTTAAGATTTAATGTATATTTTCATACACTTTCTCGTTCTTTTTTTAAACTATGACTACATGGTTAGAGATGCGTGCGATATATTAATGGGTTTATTCAGTGACTAACATTTTTTAAACATTTAAGATTTATCTTAAAAATTTTTTCGCATTTTTCGTAAATTTTAAAATGTAATATTCAAGAGTTATATTCTAGATGATAAATATTCAAAATCTGCATCATTACGTGCTCCGCGTAATTTTAAAAATACAAAAAGAAAAATTTTAACTCTCTGAAGTAGGTGAAAAGTTAAAAAAACTCGGTCAGAGTTCACGGGATGCTGGGAAGAGTATACCTATAGATGCACCAAGATGGATACGAGGTTTAGTCAGACACGTATCTCGTTTCCTATCATTTCACTTATCGAAACTTGAGTTACGTGCAGTCGAGCATATATTTCAGGTTATTGCGATTTGATGCTACGTGAATTTAATTTTCTATGTTAGATTTTTAGTTTTCAGGGACAGTGAACGTGTACTTGATTGGAATTAAAAATTTTCCTAAAAATATAATGTAAAACTAAATTTGCAGTTTGTATATATCATTTTATTTACTTAAAATTGAATAGATTATACATTTTCTACACTATAAAAAAATAAAAATAAAAAGGAATCATTCAAAATATGACATATATCGCATTTTATAATCAATCGATAACATCGTGTTTAATTAATTGAATAATGAGTAGCAAAATCAATGCTTATTCAATTATCCGTACAAGCCGGCTAATTACTTTTATCATGAAAATCAATCATGCAGCAACATTCATACCTTATCAATACATAACATCAATTAAACGGTTAGCAGAAGTCTATCTGATGGGTGTTATTATCAATCCTCTTTCGCAATGTAAAAGTTAACGAGGTAAACTTTGCAAAAAATCCCTTTAAAACTTTCAATATCCGATTAACATCTTAAGTCGACACAATCTTTTCAAAGCTGTTAAAACGAAGCTTCAGCGTAACTTTAATCGTTTATATTAATCGTCTAACACTTGCTGACAGGAAAAGTATATATTAAAACTAAGCTTCAACGGTTGCGGCTTCCTAACATTTATTGATCAATCAAATGTAGTTGTCGCCTTACTGAGCTTAAAAGTTTCATCTTATTATATTAATCAACTTAAAATAATGCCATTATCGAACTAGACAAACAGGCACTATATCTAGCACTTTATATTAGTATATAGTTTAATGTAAACATCTAATGCAAACAGATGAAAAATTTCATTTTACAAATAAGTATTAATCACAACGATATTTTCAACACTTCCTTTAATCCTCGAACGAACAATCAGCCATTTTCACTTATAAACACGCAGTTACAACTCTACAAACACCCGACGAAAATTCCAAAACCCTCACGACAAATTAAGTCATTCCTCGCGGCTAACTATCCCGATTCCTTAATAGCGCCGAACAACTGGTTTTCACTAGAACCAGCTATATTACCATCACTCTTGTGCGCGATAATAGAGCGGCAGTGTCGAGCCTCCGGCTCTGATGCAGCGAGCGGCTCATTTGTCGGGCGGCTGAACGAGAGGCGCGACGTCATGTATATAGCATTGAAGTGTCGCGCGCGTCGAAATCGATCAGCTGATCGGTTTTGTCGGATGAGCGGAGATGCGCTCCAAGGCTCATCGAGTCTTTTGTTACGTTTGTTGTGGGTGTACGAGTGTATAGTTACGGAGTTTGGGTTGTTGTTTGAGTTTACAGTAAAGAAGGGTTTTGTTTGTTGGGCTTTTTTGTTTTTAGAAATGGAATCGAAGGGTTTGTAAAATTAACTATATTTTCTAAAATGATTGTGTAGCTTAAATGAAATTTAAGTTTTCTATTGAGTCTATTAAGTTTCCCCGGAGAATTCTTTGTTGGGTTTTAATAAAGACTGAGTAGTGAATGCTTTTATCCGGGCCCCACTGGTCAATTTTCTATCTTCCCTATAGATGATTGTAGTCGTTAAAAATTGAAGAAATTATATTCTATAAAATTTCACAATCACTCCAATGAAACAGTACTTACAAATGTTTAAGAAAAATCAACATGTTTTTAACTAAAATTTATACATTCTTGTTACTATCTTTAAAGCTATATATGTATTCTAATTCAGGTATAAACATTCACGAAAACTCATAAATTTATCACTTTACACATCTATCCAATTCAAGTACATCTAATTTTACAATCCAGGATACTTCTCGATCATCAAAAACTTTCTAAACTCGCGAATAATTTGCATTCACCCTGGAAAAATCCAAATTGATGTCTTCACCGATCAGCTCTATAACCGCTAAAAACTTTTTCTAATATCACGTACCACATCGCGAAAGTACCAACTTTCCCGCGTCCAAGAAAACCCCTCAAAAAGCGCAGAAAAAGAAGCTACATCGCGCCGCTAGACGCGAACAAATCGCCGCGAATTTCTCCCAGCTGTATCAATAACAACCATCCTCAAGACTCGCGAAAACAAGTGAAAGCTCGCACCTCCCTGTATCTCCGGTCGATCGACCAAAAAAAAGCGCGGAGTCTGAAAAATCTCTGGAATCTCTCGGCGTATCATCTCCGTCTGTATAATTTATCGAGCGGCGGTAAACGAGTTTCCTTGCGAGCGTCCCGTTACCGCCGCGCTGCTGCTTTGAATACGTGTGACGACGATCGATTCGGCGCCGCGTAACAGGTTTCTGGTAGCGCGGGAAATACGTGTATTTACGCCTGTACGCGTGTGCATTCCTTGATTTTTTTTTATTATTTTTGAAAATGCGGCGCGGATGTTGTTGGCACGTGGGTATCTTGGGAGTTATTGCGCGGGTTTGAGGAGGTCGTTTTGCAGAGAAGGTTTATGGAGAGGTTTGAGTCCGATGTGCGAGTTTTAGGTGGATTGGAGATTGGAGGGGGATGATGCGTTATTGCGAAGTGATAAGAGAGGGTTTATCTATTAGTTGATTGACTGCTTTGTTTTGTACGCTGTAGTTACTGAACGTTTAATGAGTACTTTGTTGAATATATAGTGAAAAATAATTTTTTAATCATTGTTATTGCAGAAAGATTATTTAAGTCAAAGTTGTACAAAGTTGTATTTAAGTCAAATTTTTACATATAATAGAGTAATTTTTTACGTTAAAATGAACTAAATTCGTATACTTATTGTTAGAATACATTAAGAGCTTACGCATTTTTAGATTGTTTCGTTTATCGATTCACTAAATTAAAACACACGTATATACAGTTGCCCAAAACAATCAATACTTCCCTCTCAAACACATATATAGTTAGAGCATACATTTTTCAGCACATTCTTATCATCACATGTCACTCCCCACAAAAAACAAGTAACCCCCAAACACACATAAAAATAGCCCTTAAGTTCAAGGTCAGACAGGTTAGACACACGTGCCTGTACACCTCACGCATGTTTACTAACCAAAAAGTAATCGCACGCACCGATAATTAGAACCGGTTAATGAAGTTACGTACAGCAGCCGACTTATGCTCTACTCCACTCTGTAATTAGGAGCCACTCGTGGAAATTAATGGCCGTATAATTGGAGCGGTTCGATTTTCAAACATCCTTTTAACGATCACATAGAAAAAGAATCTCGAATTCTAGCAGCGCGAAGATTCCTCGAATTTTTTTTTCCTCGTAATTACAAGGGTGCACGGGAACGCTGGCTTAACGCTTCTGCTAGCTCTTTAAAGAACGGGGTTTAAGAGCAATAAAGCCGTACAGCTGCCTTGATGAACGCGGACGTGGGTTTTCCGTTTCTGTGCTCAGCGAGTTTGTTTCTCGGACTGTACTGATGATTGAAAGTGATTGTGATTTACTGGACTGCTGTTTCGAGCTACGGGAATTATGATGTTATGACTGATTTCTGGGTCGGGGCTTTGATCGATTGATTTGATAGTTCGATTTCAATATTTAGAAACAAAATTTTTTTGAGATTGATTAAGGTATAGTAGCAAAGTGAGCATAATACAAAAATAACAATGCCAATATTTTTAAACCATTTATGACGTGTTTATTATCAAATAAAATAATTATTAAACTAACATGAATTCGTCGTCATAATTTTTAGTTCACCAAGCACATTCAATGGGTATAATTTAAAATTCCGAGGGTTTAATTTTCATCTGATTTTAGGCCTGAGTTGATAGAAAGTAATAAAAAATTATCATGGATAGATGATACAGGTAAATAAAAACACATTAAAATAACTATGTACTAGTTAATTTAATTTTTAAGAACAGCGTAGTATTTTACTGAATTTTACAAGTTTGGCATTTCTATCACTTGACATTTTAAATTATACCATCTGACTGTTCTTGGTGAGCCCTTTGAATTGTTTGGGTGAATGATTTCTTTGAAAGTTAGATAAAGTAAGATAAAAATTTTGACTCTGCTACTTCTGGCTTATGCTAATTTTGCTATTGCAGGTTAGTATACCTATTTTTTTTTTGCTTAAATGAACTTTTTTATCTCTTTTTTTCTTCCTGGAGAAATTTTTCTTGTTAAAATAGCACTGTGAATCACGGCTTGGGCGGCGACATTAGTTTAAAAACAGGAAGTGGTATTAAAGTCTATTACACCGGTTTTAAGTAATAGGAGTAGTTAGCTATGTTGTTATTAAGATTTTCATAATATTATATCTTAAAGCGTCACTCATTAATTAGTAATTAAGTAATAACCAGTTTATAACCAGAGTTGTTTCTAAAAAAATACAAGAAGAAAATTTAGGCATAATTCTATATTCAAGATATTTTTTAACTTTCTCGTGATAAAATTATTCATGAAAGCAAGTTACTGAGATTAATGGTGTCTTGTCTGGTCTGATCAAACAGCGATATGACATAATGTATACAGAGAGTCTCTAAACGATATATACTGAAAATAGGTATATACGCACGTGTAAATCATGTCGATACATCATTGTGAAAAATTAAACTTTAAATATTCTATAAATATCAAAGTAAGTGCATTAATTTC
>JAPYZA010000342.1:0-30849 GCA_030522685.1 Eupelmus azureus
TATATATATCCATTTTAACAAACGATGTAATGATCTCCAAAATCCTGAAACACGTCGTCAACCACACCGAGCTTTCCCTAAATTTTCTACAACATAGCCCAGTACTTCAGCAACCCGGCTGGCATCATAGCAATGCTGCCAGATGATATTCGTCTTCAGCGATCAGACGACTAATGATCGTGCCGTCAGCGACGCGCATCAGCGGTGTTAACAAAGTTTCGCATATATGCGCGAGCGCGTGCGCGCGCGGTTACAAGCTCGCACACTGTATTTATGGGCGAGCGACTGATTTAAAAGGCTAATCGAATTTCCCGCGCGCGCGGTAGCGTGTTGAGGCAAATTCACACACACGCGCGCTTGATTCCTCGCGACGTGTACTGCGCGTGTATATAGTATATGTATGTACGTCCGCGTGCTGCACGTGCAATGTGCGCGCGGCTATAGGCCGTAATTTATTCATACACACCGCTGCGAGGGAGAGCTGCTGCTGCTGCTGCAGAGTCCGTGGCTGTTGGAGTGCGCGAGTGTGCAGCGCCAGCAGCGTATTATACGTGTATGCATGTAGGAGAGGAAGAGGGCAAGAGGGAGAGAGAGAGGCAGAGAGAGCGAGAGAGAGAGAGAGAGAAAGAGAGGGAAAACATGTAAGAGAAAACGCGCGTTTAATATTTCCGATGATATTCGCGAGCGACCACGACGACCGGGAGAGATCGCAAGACCATAATTTGTTTGCAAAAAGTCCACACGCGCGAGATATTAATGAGGCTGGTGCATATAAATATTTATAATGTGCGCGAGCTAAGCGAGCGAGCGAGCGCTTATTAGGGAATTGCGCGACGGAAATATTCGTGTGCCCCCGCTCGCAAAATCGCGCGCTGCCTTCGGATCGTAAATTTTCGTCAGAGTTATGTGTATCGTGTCTTTTCGCTGCAAAATGATCGCGCTGCTAAATCGAGTACATTGCATTTTGCGATTTTGCGATGGGCCAGTCAGTTTTTTCCATGATTATTCATGTTACCGCGCTGGAATATTAGATCACCTAATACTTCGTGTGAGAAAGAAACGGTTTTCTCTAGAAATACGCAACTACCTATTGTGTTCTATAAGCCTCAAACGTTGAAATAAAGTGCTAATAATATCGATAGGAGGGCCGTATCGGCCGTGCACCAATCGATTACCACGGCGCCATCTACGTGTGGATACGAAGCGAGCTGGTTTAGTTTGCGTTGGGAAGTGTACTTATCCTCGAGAGTCTCTCGTGCTCTTTTTCTCCATCTCTCTGTTTACCTTTGGTGGGCTCTGGTGGACAGCGCGGTCAGTCATAGCTACGTAGAAACCTGTTTTATCGGCCGCTACCGATATTTTGCCGTAATTATTGTACACCATATCCCTGCTAATTTGCACTCTTCTTTTTTAGAAATTCTGTTAAAATAAAATGTATGTAAAAACATAGATTTATTTTTATTATTAAAAGAAATTGAATCTTATTTTAACGAGTATTAGAAATTAGTCAATGTCAGCAGCACTAAAATTCTCACGTCAATTTCACCTGGTGGCAAAATACTAAAACAACCATATTTAGACTGCTTCGAGTTTTAGCCGCAAGGATCTCGCCAATATAAATAAATCGAGAATTAATTTTTAAATTTCTTTTTATTATTAATTACGTTTATAATTGAAATGTAACTTTTGTACTATTTTATAATACAATTATCTGCGAATGTTTAAAATTTTACCAATAATGTTACCGCAACAATAAATATTTTTCAGTTTATAATCATAATAATAATTATTTTATTTATAGAATATTTTTATTTTTGTACCGATAACGTACTTGCTAAATTAAAATTTTAAATTCAATAGCACTTACTGCTTGTTGGATGAAAAATGTAAAAATGGTGATCCTTACCGACGGGGCTTCTTCATTACGTGTTCAGCGAATGCGTATCTCGAGTAGTTTCAAGTGTTCGACAGTAGGATCGCCAGGCGTTAAATCAACCACTTCGCTCCCCTACTCTCAAAGTCAACTGTTTAATATTTTTTTGCTCTAAAAATAATTATCTGCTTAGATTAAGAGAGAGTACTGATGTTTGTCAATTGATATTAATAAAAAAATATTTTATTTAAATCATCTAAAAATTTTTTGTAACTAAATTAGTCATTGATTACAAACTAGGATGTTAAATTTAAAAGTATATGTTATAAAATTTATGTTAATCGTTTTTAAAGATCCATTTTTTAATATAACAAACATTATAAATAATGTAAAAAAAAAATTAAAACCAAGTTTTGTCACATTAAAATTGAAAAATTAAAAATTAAAAGTAGTTAAAATTAAAATTAATTATTTACTATTGTTTTATCAAATCGAAGGTTTTTATTGACGATTTAAATAATTGATTAAATTTTTATAAAAAAAACCACTGCTAAGGCTACTTCATAAATAATACTTCATAAATGTCTCAAAGAGTTGATTTTTCTCTCATAATCGACCACTAAGATCTTACGATGTATAAAAAAACTTAGCTTTAGTTTTTCATAATAATTTAAATAGGTACCGAAAGATTCAGAGAAGAACTATACTCAATGAACTTATAACTGATTCAGTGCAAAACTTTTTACGAACATTTAGTAAACAACAATTTTTTGCAAAGCTCTACCCCTGAAATAAAATCAATAACTGTAATAATTATTTATAATAACTTCATTGTAATTATAAAATTTGTGTTTAGCTTTGAATAATTATTTAAATTTTTAGATTCTACTACTGCTACGTTTATTCTTTTCATAAAAAATTGAGAATTCAATAAATGATTTATTTTGGCTATCATTTTGTATATAATGGATAATTTTACAAACCTTTATTAATCCTTTTATGTGAGCATACCTCTCTATATTTATTTGTACAATGCCTCAACTTCTTATTGCAAGCGTCCAAATTAGACTAACTTCAAAATTTTAATTTTGATCTAGAAATTAATCCCTGTTAGTAATGGTGGGCAATCTGTACTTATTTTATCAGAATTTCTCGTGTGATTAGCATTCTTGTAATGTTATACATGATAATTAAGTTAACTATACTATTGTCAACAATGATGAAATATATTATTACATAATGACTTTAAAAGAGATTTTAATCAACCATTAAAATTAAATCACTTCGCGCAAATAATTTTAGTAAATAAATAAGTAGCTATATATTTTTTTCACCAAAATATGTATTTTTTAATAAAAGGTTATCTTGAAAACTATATGTAGAAATTTTTCAAAAAATTATTGTATTTGATTAGCCTACAATATATTATCTAATTATCTCCTTCGACTTTTCCTTCATTTTAGTCGTTCTTAAAAAATTTCGGATAAATAAAATATTCACTTTTATCTAAATAAATAAATAAAATATTCACTTTTCATTCATATATCGAAATCTATTATTTTAGATTAATTAGACCATATAATGTACTATGTCTATTAATCAACTTTAAAAATTATAAATATACTACTACAATCAATGTAACACCGTTCCAAAGGATCCTAAGTCAATAGACTGCAATCGAAACATATTATAAAAATGTTAACTAATGGAAAGAAATGAAGCTCTCTGTTATTTATTTTTTATGTTCCCTGGTAGAAAGTTTCCCCATTTTTTGACCAGCGGTTGGCCAACTATGAAGAATTAGACATCCACTAGCCTATTTTTAAAAACTTTGCAAATTTAATTGGGGAAATTTCTACCAGGGTTACGATCGAGAAATTGTGTTGATCGAGCGTAAAATGCAATAATAGTTTGGATTATTCGCATGACGGCTTGTCATATTTGTACGGCAAAAGACTTACAGAATATTTCTCGAAGTAGATAGAGTAAAGCCTGGCATGCGCGGATAGGCGGATAAGTTCATTTTTTTCTATCAGAAATAATTATTTTTGACGAGGTAATTAATGTTGAATATTAAAGAAAGGTCTAATCTTATTTTACAATAAAAACAAGCTCAAAATAAATTAATTTAAATTTATTATTAACATACACAATTTCAAAGTTGAAAATTTCATACATAACGATGTTTAGATTTAGAAAATTGAGAGGAAAAGAAAAGTTTTTATATTTATTGACAAGTATTATTGAAATTTTTAAAATCCCTACTTTTATTTAGTATTTCTTAATATTGTTTTAAATAAATAAATAAATAAATAATTTCATAATAAAAAGTACTTTTAAAGGATACGGCGGTTACTTGTCATAGCTAATTGTTTTTTTTTTTTTTTTTCTAATTTTTTTTTTTTTTTAAATTTAATATTTTTTTTTCGATGAATTTTAAGTTACCAATTTCAAATATATTAAATTTTTATTTTGTAATGATTTCCGATGGCATTACTTTTTTTCTAAATTTGCATATATAATTTATTCTAATAAATAGGTTACAGAAATTTAAATTTTTTTAATTAATTATTTATTAAAATTGTTCTAAAACGATTTTTGTTGTTTAATATGAGAGAAAGCAATAGTTTTCACGTACTTTTTATAAAATAATTTAAAGCTGAAAATTTTTAATTTAATAAAGATATATAATTATCAAGCCACATTAAAGATCATTTTTAATTAAAATATTTACTTTTATAATCTTAATATAGTTTGAGGAAACTATAACTGTTTACCATATTTATTATTTCCGATAAGTGTATAAATAAAATATAAAAATTATGTTGAGTAGTTCTAAAATTTCATAGTCTTTTCAAAAAATCAGTCCAGACTTCTTAAATTATATAAAAATATATAAAAATAATATTTTCTGTATCACAAATTAAAAAATTATTTCTTTTATGAAACTAACGATACTAAAGTTTACTTCGACAGCATTCATTTACGTAAAAATAAATAAACAGTGCTTAATCTTAGATGTCAAATTCTAACTACTTTTCAAGGTGTTACATTAATAGATCTAAGTTAAATAATGTAAGCAAATCATCGAGAAAAATTAATTTACAAAAATTCACTTTTAAGACATAAATTTATGCAATCGATCGACTAAACGCTTCATAATAATTTATATCATCATATATTTGAAATTATATTATTAAAAAAAAATTAGTTTTTTGATAATTAAAAATATAAAAATTTTATCTTAAATATGCGACCACAACATTGATTTAATAGTAATGTGTCATTGTATAAAATTATTTTTTATAATAATTTATATCAAAAAATCATTCTTTTATTTTGCGTGAACAAAACAAAGATATTTCGTGATCATAATTATCAGAATTATTTTGTATGAAAAAAAAAACAAAATATTTTTGCACGATTTTAAAATAAGTTAATATATGTACAAAATATGGACCTCTGTAAAACTAAGATAAAGAATAAAAAAAAAATCCTTTTTTTATCTCTTTTCACCAACGATCTATGCATTTTTCTTTGCTTATGTATTACCTTGGCCTCGTCTATTTCTCTGCACGGCCTTTCTCGCACAGACGAGTACTTGAGGAGAAAGGGCACCGTCCCTCTTTCTCTCTCTCTTCTTCGCCCAGAAGCGCCTAAGCGATGGTCACCACAGCACGTTCAAGATAGAAGCCCTTGGGGCGTGAAAATGAGTTCATTGGTTAGATTTCCGAGGCGTTAAAGTGTCGTCTTTCTCTCTCTCCCTCTTTCTCTCTCTCTCTCTCTCTCTCTCTCTCTCTCTCTCTCTCTCTCTCTTCCATTACAGGCCTAATGAAGTGAACGCCTTAAGGTCTCCTGCACATCGCGCAAGAGAAACTACACTGTGTGTGACGTGCATCTGAGAGATGGCGACGAAGGGGCCTTAGAAGATGCTAGTGTGACGTCTTTCCAGAGAGCGCTCTTAGGTGCACCGGATGTTCTATTTTTATATGAAAGATTTTTTTATTCTCTGTTCTGCTACATATTTTTTATTATCTTTTGCTTTTTTATTCTCGATGAACGAAGTCTTGCTGCAAAAATAGACGTGCATGACAGAATGGGACAGGGACAAGGGTGCCAATTAAAGAGTCAGCTAGATATTTTTTTTATTAAGTTTATTTTATATATCGACAACAACACGTCATACATTAGAAAACAGAAGGTTTCTTGAAGCAAACTCGAATGAAAAGTTTTGTGGAACAATCCGAGAGACACTATGTGAGTGTGCCGCGCCTTCATCTATGGAGTCGTATATATATAATATCGTGTGTCTCGCATATGTGTGTGTCCCGTGTGTATTAATGCCTTGTCCGATTGTGTGTAATTGTGTGTATTCAGGATTCTGTGGCTGTATATCATTTTTATTGCGTGTTCTGGTTATTATTTTTTTTTACCATTTATTTCACATTATTATTTTATCTTTTTTTTTCACATGATATTCCCGTGTCTCCTTTTTTTCGTTTTGCGTTTTTTGTTTCTCTCATTTTTTTATTTTGTTCTCTTTCTTTCTCTCTTACTCTCACGATTTTCGCGCGCGATCTCTCTCACTCTCATTTACTCTTCACACTTGTACTCTCACGCACTCTCTCATACTATTCTCGACAGTTTCACTCGCACTCTTTTTCTCGTCTTGGTGTAGCACTTCGTGTGTATCATATTTTTTTTATCTTTTTATAGAGTGGCCTTTCATGCGTGAGTATGTACAAGGCCCGGGTGGAGGCCGGTTGTTACACACTGGCACACAAACATGTACAAACGTGAATACAATAATCAACGGTTAACGCATCATTTTTTTCCTTTGTTTTTTTTTATTCTTATATAAAAATCGTATCGGAAAAACCGAGGGCCAAGGGATCGAGAGCGCAAGATAGAGAGCTATACCCTCCTCGCGCGCTCGATCCAACGGAATGTATGCGGGTGTGACTGAGATGCATACCATCTGCCGTAACACAATGGGTTAACGATCAACACAAATTTACAAAACGAATCTCGTGCACCAGACAATCTAGCCTTCTTTTGATCAATTCACTCGTTTGCATGAATTACTCAAGTTCAACTGCGAATGAAGAAATGAAGGCGAGAATATCTCGAGCACCGGCAAAGACGGTATGCTTTTGAAAAGTTTTGCATTGTGACGTAGTTGCGGATACGGACCGACGGCCTTTCGACGACTTTTTAAACGATTTTTCGCAGAGCTTCGCTGTTTTTGTTTGCCTCACTTTCTCTCTATCGAAAAATTGACTACGCGAGAACGCCGTTTGCACTTTATGTTTACGTCCTCGGTCGGATTTTAAAGAATTTCGTTTTCAAAAAGCTGCCCGAAGCTCGTCTGCGCTCCAGGAGTGAGAGTCGGGGCGCTAAGCCCCCGCGTCTCCTCTCGCAATTTATGTACAATTTTACAACCTACAACGCGCCGCCGACATATAATTTTTTATTTAGTTTACCTTTTTATTTTTTTCATTTATTTTCACCGTTAAGTACACGAATAGGACCTAGACATCGTTAATTTTTACACTATACTAACGAAATCTAAACGTTCAATTTTCGTTTTTCACCACACTAGGAATAGTAAAATTTTGCCGTGTATCGTTAGTATACCTTTTTCTTTATAGAAATATGCTTACAAAAATAGAATTTCGCGAGACGCCGAGGGAGCGCGCCGCTGCTGAGCTTACTTGGGGCGGACGAGTTTCTTGGCAATTCAAAATTATGAAATTTTTTACTTATATTTAGCTATTTCGTTAATTTTTTTTCTCTTTATTTACCTAACATCGTGACGGGTAATTTTTTTTTCAATTTTTTCCTTTCTCCAAAATCGAACAATTATGAGAATGAGAGCCAAACAAAATTTGAAACACTGAAGCGTGTCCACTTTATCATTTTTTTTATACACAATAATGATACATTATAATTCTTTTAATGCCGTCGGTCGCCGCACGCGGTCCTTCTACAGTAAATTTTGTGTGTGAATTTTCTCATATTAGTAGTCTTCTCGTCTTTTATTTTAATTTCGAGTTATTTTTACTTAAAATCATTTTAATGTCGACTTTGCTTGAATGAATTTACTTTCCATCCCTGAATGACTCGCCGGTATTTATTTTTCCAAACATATACAATGTGTTTTACTCTCGAAAGTGTATACAACTCATATTCGCTTTTTTTCTTATCTCTCTTGACGTCATATACAATATTTTTTTTTTATAAATATAATATTCGACGTAGTAATCATGACAATGAGAATCATAGTAACCGCAATGATAATCACGCAATGATTCATGGGGCAATTATACAATAATAATGACAGTGAGGCATCGTGACCGTAAACGCGGTGACATTTAAAATCGTACCTATTCATAATAAGACAAATAAATGCGTAAACTCTCGATCGTATGCACAATAACCTCTTTTGTCCTCCTTTTTATCATCTTTGTTTTTTTTTTATTTTTATTATTTCACTCACGTTCACTCTCACTTGCTCTCTTAAACCTCAAATTAACTTCTTCATTTAGACTCGTCATTACAATATTACATTATTAGATTACAGTATATCGTTAGTACGCTAGCGTTTATTCAATAAATTTTACATACTTTGATACGCAGTATGATGGTTCCAAAAACGGTCACCGGCCAACCAAATTTTGTTCACACATCAATACACCTACGCTCAGTAATCGAAGTAATTTGTACTTGTAGCCATATACTATAAATATTTTTTAGTAGTTCGGCCCCACCTATTTTGGTTTCCGCATTTTTTCCTTCCACGCTAATAATTTTTTTTCAATTAATTTATTCATTCGCTCTCTCTTCCATTTTCATGCACTCTCTTACTCATAATCAGCTTCATCATCATTACCATCATCATCATCATCATCAGTGTCTTTCTTTTTCGCCGCTAGCCGGTATTACTCCGAGGCCCTCACACATTTCTTGTTTTGATACGAATATTTAAATATTAAACTTTACCGTCGTTTTTTAACCCCCTCTAGTCCCACGCATAACATCGTCGTTTTTTTTTTCATTATTTTTCGCTCTTTTTTTTCATCATTGTTTTCGAGACCCGTCGAAATCTTTACAAACGCGACAGCATCATAGCGTCTTCCTCTCACCTTTAGATTAGACATTTTTTTATTATTCTTTTGTTGCGCTTAAATCTTATTATAGGTATCGAGATATCGTTGCCAAAAATATATAAAAACCCAGATGCGTTCTCCCTTCGAAATAAGCAGGGGCGCCGGACATGTGTTATTCTAAAAATCGCGAGTATCTACGTTATTCGCTGCGGAGAGCGCTCGTAGTCTTAATTCACGCGATTATTCGTCTCCTGCACTTGTAATTTTTTTTTTTATTTTTTTATATTTTTTTTATCAGCTATACGGCATTGGAGAAAAAGAGAAAAGAGAATGTCTGCGATCTTCACGTGTTTTTTTTTTTTTTTTTTTAATAAATTTATCATTTTATTCATATTTTCATCCTGGTGATCAAAGGTGTCGCAGTAATTTATGTCAAAATCGCGGTCACCAAGCGGCCTGATCACTTCCAAAAATTTACAATAGACTTATCTTTCTTTCTCTCTCCCACTATCTCTCTCCCTACCCCCTCTCCCTGACTATCTTTCTCTTCGGGGTAACTCTTTGCCATTTATACACTCATTTACGCGTGCACATTTGACTATGTTTCATTCAACTATGAGTACATGCACTCATGTACAGACACAGCATGCATCCCGCCGCTCTTTAATTTCCCGTTAAAATTTTCTCTGTCTATAATAGAACTTTTTTACAATAATTTTCTTTAGAAACATCCTAAACCACGAGAAATAGCTTTTTTTTTATACACCTAAAGTTATCTGCACCCGTTTCGGACGGGTCGCTGGCAACTGCGCTTCGCCATTTATAATCGCGATGAAAATTTCGGCGACACTTCGATCATTATTTTTTCTTTTCTACATTGATAATAATTTATCAAGTTAGTTTGTGCATAGTCTCTTTTGTCCTTTTCTCCGTTATCTTTCACACAAGCATGTACATGCTCGCCCTCTTTCGTAATCCTCTACCTTATTCTCTTTCGCGCGCACATTCTCTCTGTATATCTGTCTGTGTCTGCAGAAAAATCCCCCTCACGCTTATTTTTTGTTGGTTATTATTCCCCTATTATTTTTGCTCTCATAATGTTCGAAAAGCAACCATAATCCTTCTTCGAATGTACACATACTACGCTTTTTTGTGTTTTATTATTATTTTAGGTTTAGTAAGATACAATAACATATTATACGTATATGGCTCTACAGATGTTCGCTTGCACTGTAACTCAAAACTTGTGTCATGTTATCGCTTCCCCAGCGGGAAATCGAGCAAACGCTGATCTGTGCACAGAACTCGCGAGATAATTTCGTTTCGCGCTTATTATTTTGTTTTACTTAGGCCTTATCGGTATTATATTCGATCGATCTTCAAAAGTTGACTATTGAGATCATTCGCTTTTGACTCGGATTTATTCAGTACACAGAATCGGCGTTTGCACAAATCCCTCCGTGGAACTGTTTTTTGGTGATTACTTTTTAGTACTTTTTGTTATTTCATTATCATTTACGGATTCGGAAACTTAGGATTGATTCCTTTGTCCGAGAATCGAATCTTTCGAGCCCGGAAGGGATCGCACGACTCGAGTTTCTCGGACATTACAGAGACTCCTACCCGCGTTATGCTTCTTTTACTTTCGGGGCCGTGAATGCGAAACGATACGCTCAATTTTGCCAATTTTACACTTTAGCTTTTTTGCTCTTTACGCGCTTCTATTGTAATCGTATAACTGCGATTGCTAATGCCCAATTGGGTTCAGAAGTAATGGCCGAATAGAAAAATCAGGATGTTAATTTAGCTCGGTCGAAAAAATGGCTTGTCGTAAAGCGAATTTTTATTTTACACGCTCGCGCCAATTGGTTACAGTGGTATGTGTGTGTGATCTTTGGTCGACTCGCCGATCGAAGAGTGTCCGATCGTTCCTTTGATTTTCTTTCCGGCGTCCTTAGGTCCGCGGCTAATTTTGATTTTTTGTCGTTATAACGTTATCGTTTGTATCACGAATCGTCCCTTCGATCGTCGCAGTCGTACCTCGCGTACTCGAAACGCAAGCCGGCCCCACTCTGCAGTTTATCACTGTATTGTTTCGCATTTTTTCATTATTTTTTTTTTAAATCTTTTTTAAATTCCTGTTGACCAATGGATCTGTCGTCCGATGGTACCCGTTCACTGTATACAAATATCGTTAGGTTTTACATTACAATATGTATTAATAAATTACGGCATTGTATATACGCATTGTCATGGGAAATGAGAACCAGTCTTATGGCGCCTGACGCTTTGGTTAGCGCAGGCATATTTCTGTAACGTAAAAATATATACATCCTCTGTGTTGTATGTATAGTGCTGCTCTGTAACTCAAAATTTTACATCTGTTTATTTTCATCCTGTACAAAAATGTTCAGCTACGAGGCAACATTCGTCCCTGTAGGTGAGCCGAGGCTTTCGCGGTCAACATTCGACGATTAACCGATATTATGTCTCTGTCTCTCTCTCTCTCTTTCTTTTTCTCTACAGGTGATCGTTCTTGCCTACTTCTTTTATTTTCATCAACAAGATAGCCCCAAGGATTCCGATCCCTTTTCTTAATAGGAAAAAGACGTCCGCGAGGACATTATCAGCACCGTCGTTCGATGACCGAACGAAGAATTGTATGTAAAAGGGAGTATCTTTGGGGCTTTCTCTCTTTCTCGTTAACGTTACTTATTTCTTGTTTCAACTACACCTAGATATGAGTTTGAAAAATTTGATCGGCTGATCGTCGAGTGCGCACACGACGCCACGACTCTCCGTTCGAGGCGAAAAAACGAAGCGGACCCGCGGGTAGGTCGGTGGTTGATTTTCTTTAATCTTAAACTCTTTCCTGCGTTCTGCATTTTATCTGTTCTGTTATTATTACTGTTGTGTTAATGTGTATGTATGTTTTACGTTTTTTTTTGTATTTTTTTTTTGTTAAACTGCACGGCAACTAGTTTCGGTTTTTTCTCTTAAATTCATTTTACGTTTATATTACTGAAACCCGGACTACACGTGTTTTTTTTTTTACTTTTGTTGAGTGAGAGGCTTGACGCGCGACGAGCTTCGTACGTTGTTGTCCGTCGAGGATCGTCACGCGGAGCGTCTTTTTTTTTGTTATGCGTGTACATGTATATTTCTTATCTCCCTTATCTCGCGTATTCTTAGTTTTTTTAATCATCATCTTACTTTTTTTTATAGCGTGTGACCAAACATCTTCCCGTACCTTATCGTCGTCATATTATTATTAAATATTATTAGTTACTATATAATTATTATATCGAAAATAACGGATAATACAACACGTAGGTAATCAGGGAATAGGGGTAGAGGAGGGGGGTTGGGTTTCATCGCGGAACATTGGATGTCAAGAGGAAAGAGGTGGCGATGGTGGTGGCGGTGAAGGAGGAGCTTCTCCAGGGGATTATCAATAAAGTCAGGAGGGCTTCATTTTTTTCTTTCGATTAAAATTTATTTTCACCGATTCTTCGCTCAAGACTGCGCGCGCAGGCTGTGCCTCATTTTATGCTTACTTCTTACGATTTATCATTTTTTCATTTCAATATGCACCAGCCCAAGCGTGTTTACGTGTATATTATTACTTTTGGATTACACGCGCCGATCATCGCTGCGCGTCGAATCTCGCTGAGGAAAGAACAGCCGGTTTTCAGTTGTGACCAGGGTCCGTCATCGACGAATCAACGCGCAACCTGATCGCGGAGTGAGGCGGTGGAGCTAAAGTTACATGGTCTCCCCACACATGTGCGTACAACGTGAACAAAGTTTTACAATCTGCCTACGATCACTAATAATTATGTAGTTTAATACGGTTAATGCAGTTTGCGATGGCTTAGTGGTTACGGATTAGTTGGTACAGTTAAGATTTTGCCGTGCTATTGTTTGGTCTGCTTTAACTTTACTGTTTTGCTTTTTTGTTTTGCTGTTTTGTTTTTTTAGCTAAACCTGTGGCGGGCATGTGAGTTTTGCTGCGGGTTTTCGGTTATAGAGAGTCTTAAGAGGTTTGGTGAGGAAGTTCGATCGGGGGCATAACGGAGGGGATTTTACGGGAGTGGATCGGGGAATGCTCAGGGACGTATTTTTCCATCATCCATGGGTGTTTATTATTACTTTTTTTTTTTTAATCCGGGAGAGTAATCTTTAATCGCTTGCTTATTAGAGCAGATGGCTGATACACCTGGTAGAATACAAGTTTTTTTCCTTTTACATACGGCTATTATTTCAATATACGGTAGGTAGTAGTATGTAGTTGTCGACACACAATTCAATGATTACTGGGTTTTTTCTTTACTGTTTATACTGCTTTACTGATTGTTAATGGTTAATAATTAATAAGTTTACTTGTAGTTTAGTTAGTTTAGCTCTTACGTAACTCCGTCAATCGTCGTCGTTAATCATCATCTTCATTATTTTAATTGCGGTTAAAATCTACGTTTGTATCTGGAAGGGAGTTTCGCGGGGTTGTGGGAGGTTTCCTTCTCAGGGGCCGTCAACATATGGATGAACAAATGACGCTCGAACTTGTCTCAAGCGACGATCGTCACCCATCGGTCGATCGGATTCGGGATTCTTGTTTCAACGGGGAGTGGGAGAGACCATAGTACACATATTAATATTATGTAAGTATACTTGTAGCATAATAATTGGATGTTATTTGAGATACATGGTTCGTGTATCGTGGTTTGTTTAATTAAGTAGCGTTCCGAACTCCTTGCCTAAACCAAAAAATCTCTTGATGTTTATATAATTTACGCGTCGTTTATGTACGCGGCACATACTGGAGAGTGAATGTGTTTACGTGTGTGCGTGAGTGTGTCTGTGTATGTGTGAATGTATAAAATTTCATGATATCGATGGGTTATTACACGATTATCGTCATATTAATGAGCAATGCGACTTCTTTTTTCTTAATACACTTTCAAATTGTCTTGTTTTTATAAATTTCAACAAATTATTTATTCAATATTATGCTTGAAAGACGTCTGCGGGGTCATTGGTTAAAGATTTTTATGTTTGTTTTAGTGAGAGTGAGTGTGTCTTTTGATTTGTAATGCAAGAAGTTTAGGAATATTGTATAATCGGAGGGCAGCTGGCAAGCACTAGTCAGGCTTTGGGTGGGCGTTCGGTCTATGTCGGGCCCCTTTGTATAATTTTAGTATTTTTTTTCGTATAAAATCAACACTGAAGGCACATTCTATCGGACGAGTCGGCCCAGTGTGTGCTGTGAGTGAGATAGGGCGCGGGGCCCGTTTCAACGGGCTTTAACGCGTTGCCGCGACCAACCAAAGTTTCTTCTCTCCTACAACTCTTTCTTTTAATAGTAATCGTTATTTTAACCATTACTCGAGTTCGTCGTTCATTCCGACAAGGCATTATGCACCTTGTCGAAGCATGCCGAGATATTTTTTTTCTTTTATTTATCTCGCTAATGATTCGAGGATTAGCTGGCTCGCGCGATATAGGCAGCATATAAGGGCTGGAAAGAGGGTGGTCAGGATGAGAGACGGGTGACAGGTTAGGCGAGGGGTTGGTATTTTTAAGGGGATTTCTTCACAAAGTAGAATATTTTACGTTATCATTATCATTATTATTACTTTTATATAATAGTTTTTTTTTTATAATTATTATTAAAATTGGTGGCGGTCGCGGCCGGGTCCCGCGCGAGAAACTGTTTCTTTTATGTGGCGGTATTTTGATCCGGTTGCCTTCCTCTATTGCGTCGGGTTTTGGGGGTCAGTTCACTTTTTTCGCTTCTCGTCGAAATGGCTATTTCAAAATTGAGAGCCGGACCAGCGCTCGCCCAAACTTGCCCGGATCGAAATAAAAAATTCGGGGTGTGGGAATTGCGGACTAGCTCGAGTCTTTCGTCCATCGCGATTGTTTTGCTTGACGCTCGGAACAACGCAGAACTTTAAGCTTGATTTTCACTTTGTACCCGTTGAAGTCGCGCGTCGGGTGCATACGAGCGCGCGCACTGTACAGATTTCGAAATAATGCCTGGCGCATCCGAAAAGTATGTATTATATATATTTATAAAGTTATAGATTCTATGGCTGTCACGAGTCGCAATGGCAAGTAGATATTTGTATATACATATTTATATAATACACATATATAGAACTATGGAGTTGTGTTAGTGTGTGATTTGTGTGGACTGACCGGTATGCAAGTCAGTCTAAGGCAACGGACGAGAGGCACGGTGCGCAGTAACCCCTCGTAAATGTACTGTATAATAATTATTTACTCTTCATTCATGTCGTAATGAATGTTTATGTTTTATAATTTATATATCGCTATATTCTGACTTGCCATTGACTATAGAGATTTAGAAATAAGATCAATAGATAGCTGAAAACTGTGCATATAATAATCTGGTGAAAATAGTCAAAGTTCCCTTGTTGTCCGTGAGCGTCAAACTACTAAAATCCTGATAACGTAAGCTCGAGAATCCGCAGTATTTTAACATTAGGAAGCTGCAAGTGTTAGTGTAATATGTATTTGTGTATGCAAGTGTGCTATTAGTATTATTCATTTAGATAAACCGACATTGGCGAGTCGTTCCTCCAATATTCATTTTATTATTATTTTTTTTTATCACATGTTCATCGCGTCGAGGGAGAACATTTCGAGAAACCCTTCTGAAGGAGAGAAACATCACTGTTTTCTATTTTCATTTCGGAAGAACTTAAAGTCTTTCCCATAATTTTCGTCATTTAATTAATACTGTTCAGTCCTACATTATTCTTACACCCTCTGATAACAGGAAACTATCAACAGTTGGGTCATCTCTAATAACTGCACGATTTATATTCAAAGATACAAAGCTGTGATTAATTATATGAAGCACCAAAAACGTTGCCTTTCATCTCTACATGATAATGAACATTAGCTTGTAAGTCTATCACTGATTTATTGCAAATTTTCATAACGACAGTTGCGACTGGTACTTTTAAAGTTGCATCAAGTGAGTTTACTAGTGAAAAGCAACGTCAAAAATGCATTTTTCATCGATAATAATAAAAATACATACAACCGTATCAATAATTATAATGATAATAATAATAATAATAATAATAATAATAATTACTATAATAATAATAAAGACCGTGAGCTAAGTAATCAATAGTAAAACGTACAAAGAAGAAATTTGCTAGCTAAGAAAAACGTAAACTCAACAATCTGTGAAGACGAGCTTACGAACTTGGTGTCAAGTCACGGTTGCTGCGTCTTTTGCTGTAAACGAACAGAGGCAGAGGGTTTGGACTTCGTGCTTTTCAATACATAAGTGCCAATTAAAACGCTAATTATCATTCGTGATATATTTTTTTGTTTTATTTTCAAATTGTACTTTTGTCACCTCGAAAACTCATATCAGGCTCGAATATATATATTCACAAAGATTTCGCTTATTCATGAAAACGAGTTTCCTCCAGTTTTCCTCGACTTGAACGGGTTTCGATTACTTTGATATGTAGTAATTACGCACTAACGTTTTCGTTTAAATTGCCTAACTAAGTTTACGATTAACGCGACGAGAGCGGCTAATCGTAATGGGTACATGCTGGATTTTCGAGTAGATCGAGAAAATCCTCCTGAGGCTATGGCACTTTCGATTTTAAAAAAAATAAGAATAACACGGATAACTTTTTTGAAACTTAAAACCAGTGTTCATCTGAAAGTTTGTATGGATAATTCTGGTCATGTGATCGACCTTTTATACGGTTTATTTTTATCTGATAATTTTATCGGTAAACTCGCTCACGAATTTTAATCTTTTCCTTTTTCGATTTTAGTTCAATAATTCACAATATATTATGTCCTCGACTCTTACACGCTAGAATCTTTATTTTTAATCTATTAATGTCGCATTCGTATTTATTAAGAAATGATTTTTCTTCAATGGCTTTGTTAATTTGTGTTTTGCGTTTTGGTATTATTTTTGTAAGTGTCGATCACGATAATGTATAGGTAAGGGAGGGTTATCTTTAACGGATAGCATAGAGTTCCAAACGCTCCGTAGTCTACAGACATTCAATATTAAACAGATCAATTAACTATCATCGTTTATAATACCGCTAGAATAGTTCATAATCATAAGTTATATCAATAATATAATCATATTTATATATTTATATATATATATATATTTTTTTTTATAGTTAGGTATCATTAATGCTGAGTTTTTTCCTTTTCTCATATCATTACACTTAGAAGTCTCATAAAAGCTAGCGTATAAATGATGGGTAAGAAACGACCACTTTCCCAAAAAACGTTGCATCCCCACCGGTGCTACATATAGGGCGCATCGCGCGCACTCAATATCGACGGATTTTCGTGGACTTTGCGCAATTAACGTTTTGCCGTCCTTCGACTAGTCGATTTTCTTATCATTAAGCTTTCACGAAAATCCGTCGTTCCTTTTTCTTTTGGAAAAAAGGATGCATACGACGATAAAGCGAGGAGAAACGCAACGTGACATTAGTGTCGTCGCGCGATCCACGAAAGAAAAATATCGTAATGTTTTCGACAAATCAGAGGTAGACCTATTTCGATAGGGTCACCCGTTAGAACCGGTGCACAGAACCGTTTCGCGCAGTGGATGGTTTGTATTTTTTTTTTTTTTTTTCTAAAGCCATGTACCGGATTTTTCTTCGTCTTCGCACTTTAAATCGTAATCTAGATCAGTTAGCGCATTTTTACTATACATATTCAATCATACAATAATAATTGCTGTTAATCATAATTAATCATATTTAATTAGTAATTCTTATCTTGTCCTTTTTTCCTCATTCAAGTAATCCATTTCCTTAATCAACTTTTTTTATCTGTTAATACTATTTTTTAGGTAGTCTATAGTTTAGAGGGTATCGAGAGAACTTGGAAGCAAATCTTACATATCTCCAGTCGGTAAAGCGAGAGCGTTGGGACATTCTGAGGTGGCTTTTGTCGTCTGTTTATGTAGAGGATAAATGTTTATTTAAAAAGGATGTTTGCATTGACAAGGACCAATTTACTTTTCTGTTTAATACTTATAGGGACGCACTCATTTAGTCCCATACAATAACCTACAAAAATTAGCAAATTTTTAACATGAGTGGTTCGCTAGTCATGCTCTAGTCGATGGCAATGTGCGCCGTTTTTTTTTTTTTGCTTATCGGCTTTTCGATGATAATATGTTCACCTTCGAAATTTTCATTATCAAACTTTGCTTCTTTTTCTTATTTATTTATTTTTTTTTTATCTTTTACAGAGTATAGTTTATACTTCTTTGTCATCAGCACGGGCGATTACGATTATGAGCAATGAACTTTGGCTAAACGTTAACGACTCGAACATTCTATTACTTGTTAGCTCTATCCACGTGGGCCAGCGACCGTCTTTTTTCAAATGTCGTGGCTCTCGTGTCCGTTTTCGTTTTCTCGCTTTTAATTAGCTTATCTTTTTTTTAATAACGACTTTCGGCTCTGTAGGCTGCTTCTAGATTTTCTCGATTTATCAAAACATGCACGGTCTTGCTTGGAAAATGGTTTGGTTTCGACGAGTTGATTAGCTGTGCTGATCTGTGGTACATGATAACTTAAAACCTGTGGGCCGCATGCGTACGGCACTATTGTCATGAATTTCTGGTAAAATGGTGGGCTGCAAAACTGAAAACTAGTTTGTTGTGTATTTGCCGTTGCAGTTATCAATAATCTGATGGAAAATCATACAAGTCGATTGTCGCTTTAAGTCACGAGTCAACAACGAGTCACAGAACGATCTAGCGATGATGCGGTAGTTCGTAGTTCGTGTTTCCTTTTTACTCTCGTCTATACATCTTTATTGTTTCTATTGTTATTTCTGCTTTACATTGCATATCTATTAATTCAATATTGCATGCTTAATATCATATTACAATTGTGTCCGTTTTCTTTACACTGCATTCTGAAGTTACCTGTCGGATTAGACTGGGTTCGGAGGATGTTGCACTACTTAATTGTGAGATGATTCGGGAGTATAAAAGTTTAAAGAGTTTTTAAGCTTTTGCTTACGGAGTTGATACAAAAGCTTCGTACGCAAATTGTCGCATTCAAAAAAGATCTTTACTTTTTCGAATAGGAGCAACGACGAAGTTTGTTTGATGCTTTGATAATATATAATGAACCTGGCTCTCGTGTGTCAAATGCAGACGTAGCGAGATCACGAAGATCGCTGTCACCTTCCTATTTACATCGTTTCAAAACGGTCAGTATTGACTTTAAGCTGGATGAGCTGGCCTAAACGCACACCTGAACTATATATTTTGTGCAGGCTAATACCGAATCGATCAATTTGCTTTTCTTAAGATGAGAATAATGTCGCCAAAGATAATCTAACCGTATCGGGGCCATCAATTTAAAGAATTTTTATTATAATTTACTTTTACATTACTTTTGTCATAGTTTCGAAATCAACAATTTAGCCACAAGAAATCTCCGGTCATAGAATTTAGTCCGTTTTTTACGTTTTTCGAAAAATTTCGAATGGCAAAGCCGTGTGGCACATTTTTGGTGGTTTTGTTGCCGTATGAATCCACTAGTCATGAAACTAGTGATTACGCAGTGCCAACACGACCATATCAAACCTATCGCTGGTCGGCGCATGCGATTCTGAGTAGTTGTTTTTTCCGGTTTTAGTTTTTTAGTTTTCCTTTCTTTGTTCGTTTCAACGAGTGCCCCTATTTTGTCGTGGGTTACCCGTCCACTCGCGTCGACGTGCAGGAAATGTTTTTCTTAACTCTTTTTCCTTGAATTACGAAAAAGATGTTTTGTATTTTTGTGCAATACTGAAGGGGTCGTTTCGGAGTGGTTCGTTATTTAATAATTTTGGGATCGTCGGGACGCGCGACTGCAGACCGCGCGGGCGGGTTCGCACCTTGAATTTCATCTCTTCTTCATCATCAATGATTCCAAATTTCCCAAATTACTAAGAAAAAGTCATCCACAATCTTGAGGACAATATGAGTCAATACTTGCGGCAGTGTTACGAAGAGAAGTTCTTTTCGATGATTTTATTGATGCTGTAAAAGGTTAATGCGAGGTCAATACACACATTTTGGCCTTCTCTGCGCGCATTTTCTAGTCGTTGTCCTCGTGGTTGTTCTCACTTTTTCGTTTTGACTTAATTTTTCATTTTTTAATATATATTTCGAAAGTAAGCGAGTGAAACCTGCCCGGCGGCGATGCGCCGTCCGCTGGAAAAGTGTATACTAAGGCCGATTTTGGTAAGAATACGTTTTTGATCAACTTTTCATTTTAATGTAAGGCGCAAACGTGAAAACTTGTACTTTTCCTTGATGTGTCCTTTGGATTCGGGCCGAAACTGCATGTTTTCGTGTGCTTCCCGCGTGTGTGCGTTCGTGTTTTTCTTTCACGGGTGTACATCTGTGTACTAGTGTCTATATGTCTGTGTATTTTCGCGTGTTCATCTCGGGTGTCACTGAATTCATTGTAGTTTGCATGTGTAAATAATGTTTCGAGGTTTCCCTGTAAAGTAGTTTATCACTTTTGGTGTATGCCGAAAAACGGAATTTTTGTTGCCTTTTTATTTCATTTAACCCCAACTTCACTCGTCTGAAAGTCGTTTTTCATTTTCGTCTCTGCGCAACCAAGAAAAACGGAATCGTGTGTTTCATAAGCAAACCGAGGAAAAACGCCGGAAAACTTTAACGAATGTCATTTTACGTCGAAATCGGTATGTTATATACACATAGTTCCTTCAATTATCGTAATGTGTTCCTTAAAGTAGACAGGTTTTACTCCAAGTTCCATTGCTTTCGTCGTAGAAATAATCCTTCTGAATCTTGCACTGAACTTTGCACGGTTCACGTGGTACTTATCGAGCTTTGGCTCGATGAAATCTATTGCAACGTATAAATATGTGTTTAAAAAATATTCTGTATTATTTTAAAAACTGTTTATATATTTATTGTGCGTAAGGAAGACTTTGAGTCATCCATCTCTATTGCAACATTATGGTACAATTCATAGTTTTAGTGTTTTCAATCAAAAACCAGTAGTTTCATTGTTTATTAAGTTAATACATTATATAAATGGAGTTACAACAAAAAAATCAAAAATAAAATTAATTTAATGGCTAATTTAAGGTATATTGTGAGTACTTAAAATCAGTAATTGTAGTCTCTATTGATTTATTGATATTTTAATAGTTATATACGTTCGAAATAACAGTTAAAAAATTTATTGAAACTCCACGTTTTGGATGAAAACACATTCTAAATATCTGTGTAAAATAGCAAGATTATCAGAATGATTAAGTCTAAGGCGAGATTCAATGGTGCTTGAGTTCAAAATGTACGTTGCTATAACAATGTTGTCCCAACGCGGACTCAAGTTGTACGAAAGTCCCGCGGAACGCAGAAAAACAATTCCCACAATTCTTTATTCGGGTGCTCTCCTCATTCTCTTTATTACCAGTGACAATTTGTTTTTTATCAAAAGCTCGTAATAAAAGTGAACGAGGAGTTCGAAATATTGACGTTGTGTTATGTTATAATGTTCCAGTTGTTCTGTGAACTTGGTTGTTTCTATGCTTTATTCGTTGAAAAACGATCCTCCATTTATGTATCGTTAGATAATCCTTATCGAGTGGCCAATACCAAGAGGAAGTCGGTTTTACTTGTTATCCTGTAAAATTACATAACGAAGGTGCATGGGAAATAAACGTGGCTAGTTGTCTGCTCCTCTTTTTATTATTTAATATTACAATTGCCGGAGGGTCTGCGTTGTCTTCGAGGACTTGCACTCGAAATGAGGTGATCAATCTTGATATCCTCACACATCAACGTGGTCGCTGCTCCGCTCGTTTTTTACTTTTTATTCCCTCTTTTTTTTTTATTTTTTGTTTCACTAATTATTAAACTTACTCCTAAGAGTTTCTATTGTTAAAAGTACATATATGCTACTCCCACTGCTTGTTGAGATGCGCTATCTCCTCCAATAGTTTTCATGTTATCCTTACATTTTTTTATAACTGTTTTCTTATTTTCCTGATCTTGTGCGATTTTTGCTGTACGGATATCTCGTTGTTCGCATTGCGTGGCTTTACCTCCAATTTCCTGATACATATTTTTACACGGTTAGTACGCAACTGAAACATGTTATCATTTTATAACAAAATCTCAATTTTTTTTTTAAGTTGACCAGAAAATTAACAGAAAATAATATCTATGATTACCAATGCTATTGTTATAATTAAGACCAAAACAATGTTTGTTCAGTTTGCAAAGTGGACTCGAAGAAATGTGGGTCCACGCGGAAACTTGTCAGTACTTTATAATTTTGATACAGAAAAAATGTTATATCGTACATTTATTCATATATATCAGTTAATAATGCTCCCAAAAATGTCAGTTAAACTACTTCTCCTTTGAGTCTTGTTCCTGATTGCAATGTGTCGCGTTTATCTTTTATTCCTTATTAATGACTGTTTTTTCCTCTCTCTCTTTCTCGCTACTGAGTCGGACGACGGGACCGTGATACACTTTTAACATTTTTTCTTCTCTCTCTCTTTCTCTCGCTCTCTCACTCTATCTCTCATTCTCGCCATTCAAATGGATACACACAACGCTCTTCAAATCATTCATGTCAACCTTGTGAAATTCATCACGCACACTCACCTCTTCGCCAAAGTTGTGCTGTATGAATGTGTATGTGTGTCTCTATTTCTCGTTCTACATTGCCAAAAGAGCTGCCAAAGAATATTTGTGCACGAAGAAAGATAATAACTTTAACGTCTTAATTTCATTAATTTTTTTTTCATCTTCACCTTACTTTACACTTAACGGACACTATAATTTTTTTTTCATCACGTTAATCACCTCTTTTTGTCTCTCTTTAATTTTTATTCACATACTAAAGTACAATATATCAGCGAACCTCCCGGTAGGCAAGGAGGTTGGCTTTCTCTGTATAATTTTTTCTTAATTCTCTCTCTCCCTCTCTCGCTCTCGCATAATGCTTTTATTTTTCTTTTTTTTAATGCCTTTCACTCAGCCTCATTCACTCGAACACTATCACTAACTCATCTCTCGTTTTTTCTTCATTTTTTATTTTTCTTCCCCTTGTCTCTCGCTTTTTCATCTAGGATCGGTTTGCGCCGAACGTCTCCAGTCCGTGTGGCTCCGAACTCAGTCCGAAATCGCTGGTTTTTCTTCGTGTTTTTATTATTATATTTTTTTAATTATAACATCGATGTTTTCGAGATCCACTTTTTTAAAACAGCGATTACGTCAAACGGGAACGGTGTATCGTTATTCCGCGTCGCGCGGCGAGATCGCGAGATTTCCGGCTTCAACGACGGTCGCATCAAGGACACTTGGCTCCCTACGCTTTTCTGCACCATCCACTTTAGTCGAATGAAAATTGCACCCTACCTATTCTCCCTCTCTCCATATCTACTCCATTCACTACATGGGTGCTACCTTTTAATTTTCCGTAATAATCCCATCCAATGTCTCTTTACGAGATTCAGAAAGATGCGCAACACCTGTTTTTACTCTTAATTAATAAAGGCCTTCAAAAACTGAAGTAAGTCAGTTAAAGTATTCTAAAATAGATTGGTATATACTGATCAAAACTCAAAGAAGCTCAACTATTCGACGATTACGTTAAGAAGTGATAAAAGATAATTATGTTAGTATGTAGCCAAGAGCTGGAGTATCGACAGTCTCTTGGTATATTAATGCGTTCTGTAAATCATAGAATCGATCATTAAATTTGTTTGCGGCAGGAGTATCAACTGCACGCAAAACACGGTTTAAATATAAGAGGATCCTTGAAGGCGAAGAGTTGAGCTTCTTAAAGATTTGCACGTAAATATACAGACAAAAAAAATTAATCGGATTGTATTCAGTGATTGAAAGCGAGAACCGGAGTAGTCGACGGTCTGTCAAGCTTTTTATCTTTTGCAAAGCAAATACCAGTGAAGTTAATACGTAGGAATTTCAGTGTAAGGTAGAGTTTTCAAAATTATGTTCTTCTTTTTGTTAAAAATAAATTATTGCAATAAACAAATTTTCATTAAAAAAAAAAAAAAAGTGAAAAATATTTGCGCATCTTTTTGAATCTTTGAAAATTTTTTGAACAAGAAATCCATCTTATTTAAAACACACACCTGTCTGACCTGAAAATCGCGTCATTAACCACATCCGACTTTGTTTTATTTTTTATAGGCTTAAACACGCTATGCGTAATGAGATTATCACACAGGAAAAATTGTTCACGCGATGTCAACAATCAGTTGGCGTAACGCGCACGCGCGATCGTGCGACTTTTTTTCTTATTATTTTTTTTTAAAAACGTAGTGTAGTCTCTCTCTCTTCGTCGAAATTCGCAACGCATTCGCTCTTTTTCTTCATTTTCGACACTCATACGCAAATTTATCGCAAGTTTTCATTATATATCGCATGTACATTTAAATTTTCGCATATATACTCACCGACAATTGCGCTTGCTCGCTCGCTTTGCTTCTTCCTCCTTTGGTTTTTATTTTATTATTATTAATTTTTTTCGCGTTTACTAATTTTAAATCCCTTTACTTTTTCTTTCCTTAAATGCAAACACACTTTTATACTCGAAGCAATTACAATTATATTAAAACGGGAGGGCGCGCTCCTTTCTTTGCCCTAAGTGCTACGAAAAAAAATCTATCGGCGCCCTCCTCGTCCAATCACGTCTTTTAACATACGCGCGCGTACATTGCATTGAAAATGCATGCACACTGTCCAGCTTATTATTTTTTTTTATTATTATTATTATATATGTTCCTAATAGTCAAGGAATTTTTATCTCTCTTCTTATCATCTCTTAATGTTTACTCCCTTATATCTCAACTTTTCTCTGGTTCGACAGGTTTTTATTTTCTCCATTTACCACCTCTCCTGCCCGTTTCTATCTTTCATCTTTCATTATCACGTCTTAATCTCGAAAACTCGGTAGTTTATAGTAAGAATCGTAATAATCATCATAATCATTAGTTTATTAGTGTTTTAAGGTAGGTATGCCTCCTGCCTCGCTGCTCATCTTTATCTTTATCTTTAGTTTAATCGTAATATAATAATAATTAGCTTGCAAGTGTTTAACGTTAGATACTATTACTTAATATTCTGCTTACGTGTTTCTTATTTACGCGTTTAAGTTAGTACGTATGCTTACTAATTTTTCTCTCTCTGCGTCTGCGGCATTATAGCACTCTCTTTTTTCTCTCAACGCTCTCTTACATCTATATTAAAAATTGTTTCTCTTTTTTTTCTGCCATCATCACTCTTGCAGTTTCTCCCTCTACACATATTTTACTTATCTCCGTGGTCCGAAACAACGAATCGATATCCCCGTGCATATGCGTAAGACCATTTCTCAGTACAAACCGGATCGCACGATCGTAGTATTGTTTATGTAGTCTATAAGGTATCCTTAATTATTAGTCTCGCAAATACAAGCCGGAAAAGAGCGTCAAAGCTGTTTCCATCGAACGACAACTTTATTCATCACCCGTACGAGCTTCGAATACGCTTTACCTTTTTTCGTCATTCCGTGAGAATCGCCTTGAAATGTTTATTTTCATTTCATCTTTGTTATATCCGATATCGCGTAGTCAAGTTGTCCAAATCGATTATAACCTTTTGCATTTACTGGTAGTTTTTTTAAAGAATTGCTCGCGTTACCGATTTTCGTCGAAAAATTGTTTCTTTTATTATTGATGTTCAATTGTTAGAGCGCATTCTTCGATGAAATATTTGTTTTATGCATCTCGATGTGTCGTTGTGATAATAACTTTGTCCATGTCTTAAGAACGCAAGAGAATGAAAATAATTTTTAAAGTTCGTGAAAAATCCAGGCGGCGTCCATATAATCTAAATTAACAACACTTCGTCCAATAAGATATAATCGCGAGACGCTCGCGGTTTAATTAATGGTGAATACTACTGTAAGGTAGTGTCTTGCGTGTGTAGGTGTCGCGCACCCGTGGAGTCGAGACGACGAGTATATATACATATATAAATTTCTTTGTTGTTTCGTATCTCCAACGCGCAATGAAATGTTCTCGTTTTCCTTTCTCTTTCTCTTTCTTTTCTCACTCAACGTACTCCGTGCCGCTACTCGAATACAAAATTTTTACGTCCATCACAATCTTTCGTATATCATTATTTTTCGCAATAAATAAATTTTGATTTGTAGGAACATTTAGCCGAACTGTCGTTCCGTCCCGTCCCCCGTCCAAGAGAGCCCGCCGATAATACTTCGTATTATTAATCGTCTAAAAAGGCGCAGGAGCGCGCAGCGGGCCTCACGACGCCAAGACCGTCAATAGAATCCGTTTTGTTCGCCGCGTGCCCCGTTTGTTCACCCGCGCCGACCAGCGAATAGTTTTCAGGCACGAAATTGTATCAATTTAGACCAAACGACGAAAATGCCCTTCAACCGCAGGCGCTTTTCTTTTATACATTTACATATAGGCCAGTGGTGCCGAAAGTGGGAAATATCATCTTCCTTTGTCTCGCGTTAGGCCAAAATCGAGCGAGGAATTCATTTCATTTTTTTTTTTTTCATTATTTTAACTAGCAGCAATTTTCAAGCGACTTTTTTTCTCGTAAAATAGTTAAATAGTTCATCTTTATCCGCGTCGCGGTGCGATATAAGCACGGGGCAAAGCCGGCGCTGCGCTCGCGGCGGCGGCGCTTTTCACGTGCGAGTCTTTCGGACGTGGGACGCGTGCGATTCCAAAAACGTAGGCCGAGACGTTCTCCGAGAGCGAACGGAGCAGCGTTGCTGAGAAAAGCACTTTTTTGATAAATTTTTTCGATTCGACGATTCACTTTTTTACTTTTTTTATTCAACTTGTCTAACCGCATCGAATCTATCGATCTTTTTGCATTTTCATTTTTAGACGCGAGTTTTTTACTAGCTGGTAGTATTGGTAGTAGTTGTTGATCTTTTTTTCTTTTATGTTCAGCAACTTAGGTTAATCAGTAAACTGAAATATAACAAGCAGTTGTATTTAATTGAACAAAATAAAATCAAGCATAAGGAAGGTAGGTGTAAGGTAGGATACGAAAATCATAATAAAGCCATTGCGTGTTCATGGTTTTGTTTTTTTATTTGTGTGAATAATAATACCAATAATAATAATAATGATAATAATAATAATAATAATAATAATAATAATTGTAATAATAAATTAAATAATAATCAATAAATCGACTCGTTATTAATTAAAAATATAGTGACTCGTGACTAGGTTAAGACTCACCGCTTGCAAAGAAAAGTGTATAACGCGTGGTAATATGCTACATAAATCATAATCAATCACTATAATAGTAATAATGTAAATAATTTAGCATTATTTATAATCATAATCGTAACTAAAATTACAGCGTTGCGCTGGGAAGGTCAGGAAAGACAAATGTGAGGACAAATAATAAACGAATAGCGCGGGTGAGACAAATTAAAAGTATATATAAAGGCAAAGTAAGCCGATTGCAATGAGAATAAAATCATAAAACTAAATGCGCATTAATTAAATTAACATAAGATGACAATTGTGTGACGCTAAATAATCAATCTTGCAATATTCGTAAAGGTATAATGATATATTAATAAGGGTGTTTCTATAGCGCTTTGGACGATGGCAGTTGAATGCACATGCAAATGGTTACTGCCATCGTCGAAAGTGGCACTAGTATTTTCAATATATATATAAACTCTTCTATCGTCATTGGAGCAAACAATCGTACAATCATTAGATTATAATCATATAAGAGGAATCACATCGGCTCGCGGGACACATTCTCTTTGTGTATATAATAAATATATATATATAGTATATATCTTTTCGGAAAAAATTCTATCTACAAAGTGCGCACTCCCCCGGTCAGTCAGAGGCGAGCCGCTTTCATTTATTTACGGTATGTATACACACACACTTATATATATACTTACTACCGATATTTTCCTCGCATGTAGGCGCGTCTGACTCCGCTTGTGCGTATGAGTGTGTGTACATGATCGCGTGTATTTCTGTCAATGAAAAAGGGTGAGCGTGTTTTTCATACACTAAAATTTCATTTTTTCAAAGTTTATTAAATATGTCGACGCTTTACAAACGCGATGTCATCGCTCTCGAAAACGACCTGTGTCCTTTCGGCCCAATTGTCGTTTTCTTTCAATTACCTTACTTCGTCGTTTCGAGATTCTAATATATACCATTTTTAAATTTATATATATATATTTATTTGTTTTTTTCTCATATAATCTACTCTATATAGATACGTACCCGCGTCTAGTTAGTATACATTTTTTCTCCATTTATTTTCGTTTACCTAAAGTCATCCACACCCAACAGGACGCCGCCGGTCGCTTTTTCTTTTCATTCTTTTGACTTATCTAATTTTAGTATCAATTAATTAAAATGTTTTTTTTCGACTTTGCTTATCTCAATCTTTTAGTCTTACGTAATTACGACATTCCGAATGTCTTATTAATCAACCGAATATTTCACTGGACAAAATATTAGAAATAACAAAAAAAATCGAGATTTCCTACGTTTTTTAAATCGTTGCCTTATTAATTTTTAACGAATCAAGGTACGAATTTTAAATCTTTTTTCGACGATGTGTATGTATGGTGCAGTGTCAAAAAGTGTGTAGTTCATTATCATCTTATCGGAAATCGCGACAATCGCCCACTATTCTGTCCAAACTTGTTGTTTTATCATTCCTATCCACATTTTCTAGGCTCGGAAGTTTCTTGCCGAAAAAATGTCTCAACAAACGCCATATTATTGATCTATTATTTGTTCTTTCCCTTCTTTCGTTAAGAGACACCGAAGCGCCTTTTTTCACATTTACGAATTAAACACATTTTTCGCGTCGCGCCAACACATATACCAATCGCCTAACTGTGAAACACAACTATATACATTTTATAAAGAACCTACGGTTCTCTTTCTTTTAATCGACCTCTCAGCATTAACTTGATTTTTTTCCTTACTTTTCTCTAATTCCTATTCAGTGCTCGTATTCTCGAACTCGACGCGCGCGATTGCACAGCAATACGATAAGGAAAAGATCGGCGAATCGAGAAAAACGCTGCCAACCTCGACCCAAATGCGACCCAAAAAGCGCGAGCGACGAAAGTGCTAAACTCTTTCTTCAAAGTTAATAAAATACGCGACGTGACTCGCGTCTTCGTCGCTCGTTAAGTCGCAAATGGCCGAAGCAATGCAAACGCCATCTCGTTCCTCGACTCCTTCCCCATTATTTACATCGAAAAAGAGATGCGTCCTCGTTTTGCCGGCGATCGGCCACGCGAGCTCCCGAGAATAACAAAAATCGTTAAAATAATCAGTTTCGCAGAGCCGGTACCATGATCGACCAAAGCGAGCTTCCCGCGCGCCACTGGCGCTTGATTTTTTTTTTACAATTCGAAAGTCTTTGTCTGCGAAAGTTTATTTTTTACATATACAAAAGATTTGTCAGTTTGACTGAACGAGATCGCCGCGAAGCAGCGACGTCGAACGAAGGGCTTGGCCGTTCGTTTAACATCGCTGCACTTATCTTTCACTACCTCTCCCCGTGCTTTTTACACGTAAAAATTTAATTTTCTCTTTTTTTATAATTGTTTTACTTCAACGTCCGAGACGCGCGCTGGGCCGACGCCGAGGAGTGCGCTCTTGGGCCCTGTGTCGACGCCAGAGCGAACTCCTCGGCGGGGCCGATCGACGAGACAAGCGCGCGTGAGCTCGCGGGACTCAGCGAAGAGTCGATCTTGGTACTCGAAGAGACGAAGAGTGGACACGATTCTATATGTCACCCTCTGACTCTGCTACACAGCATCTTTTCAAATCTGCGCGAATTGCAATGTTTCGTATATTTTTTTTAATTCTGGAATGTGTGTTAACGTATTTACCGTAGGAAATGAAAAGAAAAAAAAACGCGACTTTCCTATATAACGCTGATTACAAGATCGCTAAGACAATCGGGACGATACATTAAAATCGATTACGAACGGATTCAGATTATATCGCATCGGTACTCTCTCATTGACTAACTTAATTACGAACGTATTTCTCTTTCTTTCTCTCTCGATTCTCTTCTGCTGGCATTCCGCTGCTCGTCGCCGTTACGCGAATGCCGTCGTCGTCGATGCGTGGAGGTGTGAGACGTCTTCTCCGGGCTCTCTTCAAGCTGAGCAAGTCCTCCCCAAAGGGTTGAGGTAGACACGCACAGCTCGGCCGAACATATATCACACTTCGTCGAACGATTAGCGATCGGAAAGGAATTCTGTATGCATAGAGCTTCCTACAAGTCAGTCAGTCACGCCTCCGCTTGCGAGGCGATCATCACATCGGTACGCTCTCGCCTCCTTTACTTTATTTATCTCTCTGTTCATTAGTTTAATTGACACTCGCTATATCATTCTTCGACCGTCGTTCGTCTCGAGCTGTCGATACGTCTTCGCGTACTTCGCACACGCACACACATACATTAACGCACACACGCACGCGCGCACTTTGTCTCCTCTTCTTCTTTGTCTTCGTCTTCTTCTTCATTTTTGGCTTCGGTCTGCGCGGCGGGAGGTACGCTCGGTGAAACCGATGCGTTTGCCGCGGGTTTCACGTGCCGGCGTACTCTTCGAGTGTGTGTGGTAGCTAGGTGAGAAAAGTCGTGCTAGCGTCGTCCGTCGACTCTGTCGCACGATACCGTTGCTCGTTTTCTTTTTCCCTAACGTACATGGATAACGTACGCTCGCTAGTCTCGGTGTGTGCTGTGTGTTTAGTTTTTTTTTT